>JAENPR010001233.1:0-180623 GCA_018135685.1 Themeda triandra
TTGACTTTGTAGTTAGAATAACATAGGATTATACCCTAGATCGTCCTAGTCCATGCTAGTGTTATAAGCTTAGAGTGCTAAGTTGAGATGGCTTATTACTATTATTTTATGTGGCTAAATGCTCTCATTTATCTTATGTCATTTATCATTCATTCCTATATTTTATGTGACACTTACCCCGTATGAGATGATCGATGGCTGCATAAGGTTAAGCTCTCCATTATAGCATGTGCATTGCTCATCACTCATTATCCAGTTGCATTCCCTTCCTAGTGGTAAAAATATAAATAACGAGCACTCGGGATTACTCCCCGGTTAAAATGCTACACGGTATTATCTCGTGCGCTTGCGGATTCCATATTTATTTCTAGTAGCGCTTGCATTATTTAGTACCAAAGATTTTTGGCGCCATGTTGGGGATGACAACCTAACACCGAGTGGCGTTAGAAATGTCAACAAGCATTTTTGGTGCCGCAAAGTGTCGGGAAGGTTGAAAGCCAATGGATAATGAGCAGCATTGCACTACATAATGAGATTGAGCACCGTCACCATTCTCTACTCATACAGCCTTACCCTTGTCTTTCGTCTATTTTTATATCTTATGCAGGGTAATGTATGAAAAAGACAATTCTTCCTGATAATTATATTGACAATCCAAGCTTTATTCAGAAGGCCTAAGCAAGTTGAAGAAGACCAATCAATCATCATCATCAACTCAACTTGGAAGTTTGTCGGCGTAAAGTCAACCTTTCGTACAAGACTTGACACCGCCGTTTGAAGCCATGGCGAACAAGTCACTCCGCGAGTTCTACTCCAACTACGGACAACATTCGTATCGACCAGTCATGCGGACATCGAAGGAGCTTTTGAGCTCAAGCCGCGCTAATCAACATGGTGCAAGCAAGCCGCTTGTGTGGGAAGGCCCATGAAGATGCTAGTGCTCATCTCCAACACTTTCTCGAGATTTGTAGCACATTCACTATCAAGGATGTCCCCAGAGATGCTATACTACTTCGTTCTTCCCATTCTCACTCTTGGGGAGAGCGAGCAGTGGCTGGTTCTACGCCAATAAGGAGAAGAATCCTACGTGGGCACTATGTTCCACCAATTTCTTGGCGAAGTTCTTCCCCATGGGCAAGACAAATGCTCTTCGTGGGAAGATATCAAGCTTTCAAAGAACACCATGATGAGACCGTCCCGTAAGCTTGGGAGCGCTTTCAAGATTACATCCTCGAGTGTCCTCATCATGGCATGGAGAATTACGCTTATGCGTACATTCTACCATGGGCTTAGCAACAAAGACACGTGAGACGATGGATGCCGCCGGAGGTGCATTCTTATCACTCACTATTCCTCAAGCCACAGCCTCTTGTGGAGAAGATGGCCTCCAACCAAGGTTGAGTGAAGAAAGAACTCGACCGCAAAGAGAGGGGGAGGAATGCACCATTAAGGAAAGAGGTAGACATGCTGTCTCGCCAAAATGGATTTGCTAATGAAGAGGCTCGAAGGAGAGAGCCCCTGAGAAGAAAGAAGTCATGCATATACATGATGCTCGCATGACATGTGAAGAGGTGGGAGAGATCGGGCACACAGGTGCTAACCGCCCGTAGTCAAGGAGGACGTGAACTACCTCAACAACAACAACAACAATTACTACCGTCCTCAGCAGAATCAAGGTTGGAATCACTGAGGCCTAACTACGTGCAATTATTCAGCAACTATCAAGGTAACAACTCCTCCTACAATAATTTCAACCACCGCTTTGAGAGAGTTAGTGCCGAATCAAGGCAAGATGATGGACAACTGGTCCAAGAAGCCGACATCAAATGACAAGGTCCTAGAGACACTCAAGAACAGGATAGATGGCTTTTCCAATGCCATCAAGAGTCACTTCAACAAGATACTTGAGTCGTTGGTGTACAACAGCCTTGTTAACCTTGCTCCCTCCACTCGGCCAAGGTAAACCGGGCAGACAACCCGAAGAGCTCGAAACCGCAAATCTTGTTGATATATTCAATGTAGAAGATAGCCGGAGTGATCCATCGAAGGGGTCATGGATTGACTCAACTCGCCAATCAAGAAGGGCGATCCAGGGAGACCGGTCATTCCGATCTCCATTGGAAGTACTAACTTTAATGAGGCAATCTCGTGACTTCGGTGCAAGCATCAACATCATGCCAAGAGTGATATATGAGAAGTTATTCGTATGCCCCTTAGCATACACAACCATGTGCTTACAAGCTTGCAGACGTCACTTCGTGTTCCTTTGGGAGTACTTGAAGACATATGTGTACGAGTAGGCAACTCGTATGTTCCAAGACTTCGTGGTAGTGGATACATGCAAGTGATGAAAGGTCCCCTATCATTTTGGGACGACCATTCTTGAACACCGCCGGAGCCATCATGTATGCCAACACCGCCAAGATCATCTTCAACATCAAGGGCAAGCGAGAAACCTTCTTCTTTCAAGAACAGAGTGCTGCATAGCTTCCAAAGACATCCTCATCACAGAATAAAGGAGAAGAAGAAGAATCCAGCCTAAGAAGAGCAAGAACAAGAATAAGAAGACCAAGAAGACGAGACAAGCTGAGGATGGTCACCGCAGTCCATAAGGAGCATGACCACTTACTCAGCATCCCCACGTCCGATCAAGAAGGATGACCTGTGTGTCCCAACCATTCAATGCTCCATCAACAAGCTCTTCAATAAAGCTGTCTCGTGACACCGGATCGGGCCAACATCATGGCCAAGGTAACCTATGAGTATCTATATGGCACTATGCCTTTGGAGCCTACCTATGCACAAGCCGCAGATGGCGATCGACATTTCGTCGTCGAAGGAGAAGTGAAGGATGTCCTCATCCAGATAGATGACCATTATGTCCCTACGTACTTCCTAGTCATTGACATGGGAGATGACTACGATCCTCCAATCATCCTAGGAAGACCATTCCTAAACACCACTAGAGCTATCATCTATATCGGGACAGGAGAGATCCATTTCCACTTTCCCATTGAGAAAGTACGCCGCTACTTCAACAATAATTATATAATCACTGAAGAGCCCAAGAAGAACGAACAAGGAGAAGGCGGCGTACCCGTCGCAGAACAAGAAGAACATCACTAAAGATGGATGGGCTGACTATGAGGGAGAAGTATTCAGATATGAAGATCGGTACCCAGAAGAGAAGAACATTGTAGAAGAACCTGAGAAGGTGCTGTCATCAGAAGAGAAACAAGTGCTCCAAGAAGCTTCCTCCTCAAGGTCATCCTCTCCAACAAAGAAGGTGTGGAAGGTAAAAGCAAAATCAGAATCAATTCCTACACACGAGGCGACATCATCCGAGGCGCCAGCCAATGCGCCCCTTGAAAAATGAGCGAACATGACAAGTCCTGTTCGGAGGACTTAAAACCACCGAACGCGGCGCCAAGAGGTAACTTGGTATTTATCAGCATTACTTTTTAGCATTATATTTTTACCTTAGCATATTTATTTCCCTACTTGCATCTTAGTTGCATCTTTACTCTTTTATCCCCGCATTAGAAAAAAGAAAATAAAGATGTTGTGCATTTGCATCTAGAAAATCGTCAAGCCCCATGTGAATAGTCATTCACCGTGGTGGCACAAAAATAATTTCTCAAAGCATATTTATTTCCCCGTCTCGCATTCCTTAAATAATAAAAAGATAAAAATATTTCTTGTGATCCCGTTAGAACAAATCTAAGTTAAGAAAGTTCTAGACAACTAAAGCCTAGAGGTTTTTGTTACTAACACTTAATTAGTTCCACAAGCTTTGTCGTCTATTTGAGCTTCAATAACATCAAGGATCAAGAAGAGCTAACAGGCGTAAGGACATCCGGGGTCCCCCGTCGGAGTGCCGCCGTGACAATTGAATGCCGTCTCCAATAGCAACTATCTACAACACTCCCGGAGGACTAGAACGTCTTCGGTGCTGTCGGCAACATCACAGACTATGTCAACATCCAGGCTTGGGGGAGAGCATCCCCCGTGTACCAAGCCAAGTGTTTCCAACTTATCTCGATTATGCTTTATTAAAGTGTGCTTTGCTAAAACAACTAAAAAAGATGCATAACCATAGAAACCCGAAAGATTTCCTTATTTATCTTTTCTACTTTTGGAGAGCTCTTGCAATCTGTCTTTAAAAGTGATCCTTAGAATAAACTCTACATGGAGATGATGAATAGTTGCTCGCCGTAATTCCTTTCAAGTACCTAGTTTTCAACCTTGCACTCTCCCGAGTTTTGGACACAACTGTTTAGATTTGAGATTTGCTCGAACCCGAAACTTGTGGGTAGCGAACACTTGATCTAAGTCTAGGTGGTTGACGGGTATGATATGGGAAGGTTTTGAGTTGTCATGTCCATCTTGCTCCTAGAGATACTAGAGTTCGAGAATTTATCTCGTGAAAATATTAAATTCCTGCATGATGAGTTCCTTTATGATGAGAGTTCAAATTCCTACCACGACCATATATTCATGCTTACTAGATTAGGAAAGACCCATCCGTTTATATAGATCATATTGTAGGTTTGAGTGTAGACTTTATAGGCATTGAGTGTGGTTATGCTGTGGACCCATAAGGAATCAGTCATGCAGTTAAAGTCAATACTATGTGCTCTCCATCCATTGATCTATGCTACTTCTGTCCTCAGAAGCACGCACCCATTTTATAAATGTTGTATTCAATCTGTGCTACGTCTGTCCCAAGAAGTATCACCCACATATAGATTCATATCCACCACATATCGTGCTATCTCTACCCTGGAGATACGCACTTATGCTGCTCCTATCCTAGGAGTACGCATTCTCCACTTATTGTGCTATCTCTACCCTGGAGATACGCACTTATGCTGCTCCTACACTGGGAGTACGCATCCATCCATTCATCCATCCACATATACATACGCCATTCATTTCACATCATCCAGAAAAGGTTCTACTCCTATCCTTGGAGTGAACATCTAGACATAATCATCGCCGTTCTATTTGCCTACATAAAAAGCTCCAGTCATTATCATTTCAAGTTATAAACTCCCTGTGCTAAAGTTTCATTTTCAGAGGATTGGTTGCTCTAAAAAAAAAGAAAGAAAGAAAAAGAAAGAGTAGCCAAGTCCTTCTATTCAAGAAGTTTCAAGGTTTCCGAATAAAGGGAGTCATGTTATTCCCAAAGGAGCGAGTGTAGAAGTAGATGTTCACCAGTTGAGTACCCCTCATAATCATTTCCTTATCACCATCATACTATCATCATTCTATTATCATCTTATCACCCATTCCATTTCCCCATCCACATGCACATATGACTTTATTATTATTTTAGTTCCTATTGGATCCATGTCTTAACTGTGCAATATATGCAAGTGAGTTTGAGTGTCTCCCCACCTATGAGCTCCACATAAGCCTATTAGAAAGAAGGGTGAGAGAGAGAAGGCACTTTCCACTATGCCTTAGTTCCACAAATACCACATATTCTTGAGAGAAGAGAGAAGGCATACACTACTCATGCCTTAGAGAGGATCCAGAAATACCACAAATGAGAGACCTGAAAGGTTCATACAAGGAACTCTGAGTTTTGTTTCAAAACCTTGCAAAAACTCCGGATAATAGTTGATCAAAGAGCGAGAAACATGGCGCTTGACTTGACCGTTCTATCTTTCAACTACTCAAGACCCAAGTGACGGTTACAAGCCCCATGGTGAAAGGTAATACGAGTGAGTTTTGAGTCGAATAGTTCACTCTAATCTGGAGGAGAGTTTTTGTTTGAACGCATGTGTACTTGTGAGGAGTGAAAGCATTGTAGCAACTCCCGATCCATCACTGAGTCTATCTTTGCTCGGGACGAGCAAAAGGTAAGCTTGGGGGAGTTTGTTTACCGTCGTTAAGTATCAATTTTATACCGTCAACGCAGCAAGAGAAAGGACTAATATGAGTTCACTCGTTAGATATAGGGGTTACAGCGATTAATTCCATGAGTTTTGGTGATTGTCTATTTACGCGGGGGTTATCGAAAGAGAACCAAAGGAGGCCCACATGTCATGATTACATAGAGATAAAGACCGAACGGGTAAAATTGTATAATCTAGAAGACTCCAAGGCAAACCCCGGAAGCTTCGGGACCCACTGGGCGGGGTGGCGGTCGGCCGACCCGGGGGAGTCGGCCGACTCCCCATCTCCACCAATCGGGTGGAGTCTCGTGGATCCCGCCTCCACCGCCTTTGAGGATGAATAATTATCGTCCATTTAGGTCGATTTGATCCGAGGGCTATGGTTCATCCTAGGGGGCTATATATTCGAGCCCCGGCCCCGGGTGAAACCCCAATTCATTCTCTCTTCATTCATCGAGAGGATTCGAGAAGCCGAGCCACCATCTCAATTAGAGCTCCATAGTTTAGTAGCATAGCTACATAGGAATAGATCTAGAGGGAATCAAGCCTAGCTTGGAGTCCGGATCGTCGGAGTTCTTGGTAATTCCCTCTACATTCTTGTAATATTCATCATTGTTCGTGATACTATGAGTAGTACTTTATTCTATTCTATTATATCGACTTGACTTTGCTCTATTTGATTATGTTCTCAATTATATTGTTCTTAGTTTACTTTGATTATATGTTTAGCATAGTTGGACTAGAATTATGTTTATGCATAGGATCGTATAGCGCTTGCTCATTAGATCGATGGGTGAGTGGTAAATATTGTGTAGGCGTGGTGCCTAGACCGTATTTATCTCGATTGCACCCTATATTCCGGATCGTGAGGTAGATCGCGGGAGTGACGATCCGTTGAGTCCTTTGTAGCCCTTCTCCCGAGTATAGATCTAGCGAACAAACCTATTACATTGAAGTCATTGCTATGTCTCTTGTCTTCTCGGTAATATCACTATGCACAGATGTAACCTTTTCCCGCCATGATTGCTAGATGTTCTTGCACTAATCATTGTATGCTTTGACTTTGTAGTTAGAATAACATAGGATTATACCCTAGATCGTCCTAGTCCATGCTAGTGTTATAAGCTTAGAGTGCTAAGTTGAGATGGCTTATTACTATTATTTTATGTGGCTAAATGCTCTCATTTATCTTATGTCATTTATCATTCATTCCTATATTTTATGTGACACTTACCCTGTATGAGATGATCGATACAGACAAGGTTAAGCTCTCCATTATAGCATGTGCATTGCTCATCACTCATTATCCAGCGCATTCCCTTCCCAAGTGGTAAAAATATAAATAACGATACCTGGATTACTCCCGGTTAAAATGCTACATCGGTATTATCTCGTGCGCTTGCGGATTCCATATTTATTTCTAGTAGCAGTTGCATTATTTAGTACAAAGCATTTTTGGCGCCATGTTGGGGATGACAACCTAACACTGAGTGGCGTTAGAAATGTCAACATGGCCTCCGTATGGTGTCGAGTGACAGCTTTCAATGATCGCATCCCTTCGCATCGACACACATCTTCTCGTATGCCGTCGAGCACACTCGGTGCAGTGCGGGTCATCCCACGCATGACGACGGCTCCCAACCTCCGGCTTTTCCCCGCTTTCTCCAGGTGGTACATGTCCTGCAACCATGTAATTCACAATGTTTGCATACCAGGGGTTGGAGTCCGTCACTGCCAATAGCATGTCATCGCGAAGGAAGTCATTGATGGGCAGATCCTGCATGTTAGTGACTTGCAAACGCGACAAATGATCTGCTACGGTATTCTCTACTCCTTTCTTATCATTTATTTCTAGATCGAACTCTTGGAGCAAGAGAATCCAGCGGATCAAGCGTGGTTTCGCGTCTTTCTTAGTGAGCAAGAATTTCAAGGCAGCGTGATCTGTGTAAATGATCACTTTCGCGCCCACTAAGTAAGACCGAAACTTGTCGATAGCGAATACTACTGCAAGAAGCTCTTTTCGTTGTAGCATAATTGAGCCGAGCTCCCGTTAACGTCTTGCCGGCATAAGCTATCGCGTGATGCTTTTTATCTTTGGTTTGGCCTAAGACCGCACCAACAGCATAATCGTTTGCATCACACATGATCTCAAAAGGTAGAGAGAGACCAATCGGGAGGTTGGATGATAGGTGCAGAGATGAGTGCTTGCTTGAGAGTGTTAAATGCTTTCAAGCACTCATCGGTAAACTCAAAAGGAGCATCCTTAGCTAATAGGTTCGTGAGGGGTCTAGAGATTTGCGAAAAGTCTTTGATAAATCTTCTATAGAACCCCGCATGACCTAAGAAGCTATGGATTCCTTTTACGTTTGGGGGAGGTAATTGCTCGATAACCTCTATCTTAGCCTTATCTACCTCGATTCCCTCTCGGACACTAAGTGTCCCAGACAATGCCCTCTCGGACCATGAAATGGCACTTTTCCCAATTAAGTACCAAATCTTTGTCCCGACACCTTTGCAAGACCTGTCTAAGTTGTTCGGACAATGATCAAAAGTTTTCCCATAGACGGTGAAATCGTCCATGAAAACTTCCATGATTTCTTCGATCATGTCCGAAAAGATAGACATCATGCACCGTTGAAATGACGCGGGTGCATTACACAACCCGAACGACATCCTACGGTACGCGTACGTCCGTAGGGCATGTGAAGGTCGTTTTGCTTTGATCATCCGGATGGATGGGAATCTGATGATATCCCGAATACCCATCAAGGAAGCAAAAGAAGGAGTGTTTCGCTAACCGTTCCAGCATTTCATCAATGAAGGGGAGCAGAAAGTGATCCTTCTTTGTTGCCTTGTTAAGTTTTCGGTAATCAATGCACATTCGCCATCCGGTGATAGTTCGTTGAGGTATGAGTTCGTTCTAGCGTTCTCAATGACTGTCATTCCTCCCTTTTTGGGAACCACTTGGACTAGGCTAACCCAATCACTGTGTGGTACGGGATAGATTATCCCGGCGTGAAAAAGTTTCAGGACTTCCTTTTTCACGACTTCCCGCATCGCATTATTCAGCCTACGCTGAGGTTCCCATGAAGGTATGCTAGATGGCTCTATGGAAATGCGATGGGTACAAAGTGTTGGACTTATCCCCTTAAGATCATCTAGGCAATACCCGAAGACCGACTTATGTTTTTCTAAGACGGCTATGAGTTTGGTTGTCTCCTCATCACTAAGTTGGTCACTTATGATGACAGGAGTTTGGGTGTCGCCATTCAGAAAGACATAATGTAAGCCTTTGGGTAGGGGTTTAAGCTCAACTGGAGGTCTAGGAGGTTTCTCCCCTATAGGAAGATCAACTGTCTCCCCGAACTCGTCTTTTTCTTCTACAAAGAATTCTGCATCTTTATCTAAAGATGATTCGGGTGACTCAAACATGTCAACCGCTAGGACCTCAATGGGCATACTAGGGGGGGGGTTCGGTCACTGAGTTCCTGGCTCTAGTGACTTGAATCGGGAACGTTTCTCTCCCTAGTTTCATGTTAATTTCCCCTGTCTTTGACGGATTGTCACAGAGTGTTTCCGGGGGATGCCCGATAAGTATGTCGAATTCCTGGATGTCAAAGACAATGAAGTCCAGGGCCATTTCGACATCTCCATGGTGGAGTGTCACGTTATGTACAATCCCTAGTCCTTCTTTAACGGAATCTGGTGTTCTTAAGGACCGTGTTGTTGGGGTAAATGACGTTACTCCTAGACACGTGAATGCATAGGAATAGGACATTATATTCGCCCCAATGGTGGGATTATACAAAACATCTACCCATTCCCGTTGGATTTTGCAGCGGCGGGTAGAAGATGGAGTGCGGATCTGAATTACTTCAGACGCGAGCTCACCTTCTGCCAACCATTCCGAGCTCATAACAGAAGTTAATTCTCTAACGGACTCCCTGAGAAAAAAATTCATCAAGGGGTTCGCTAGGAGCGACGGGAATTGGTGGTTTTGCGCGACACTCATGTTTCGAGGTGTTTCCTAAATTTTCGAAAAGCTCATCCTCGAAAGCCGGAAGATCCATGGGTTCTTCCATCTTGGGTTCTAGTTCGGGAGAGGGTCTCTCTATGGATGGGGAAGGTTCGGCTGATGCCGAAGAGACATCCTCTTTTATTGGCTCGGGTTCTACATGGATGGGTTCTAAGGGAGGAGCATTCTCTTGGATGTGATCCAAGAGAGCCTGCCCCTCTTCGGTGGTTTTGTGCTGGAACGACCCTCCGGCAGCTACATCGAGCAATATGGCAGAATTTCTGTCTAATCCTAACCAAAAATGTTGTAAGAGCACATGGTTAGGAATAGACAGGTCTGGGCCTGATCGTGTTAGGATCAAAAAGCGTTCCCAGGCTGCACCTATGGTTTCATTCTCTTTTTGTTGGAAGTTGAGCACCTCCTGTCGTAGGGAAGCGACACGAGAAATAGGGTAGAATGTGAAGCAGAAATGCTTACGCAATTCTTCCCAATCTCCGTTTACTTTTCCTACGTTTTGGGTGTACCATTGCTTCGCCTTTTCATGGAGAGAAAAGGGAAACAATTTCCACCGCAATGTATCTTGCGACATGCCCGCAATGGTCAGGCACGCATAGAGTTGCTCAAACTCCCGTAGGTGATCATAAGGGTTTTCATATTCCAAGCCTGAGAAGGCTTGGTCCCAAACCATGGCAATAAAGCCAGGGCGAAGCTCATACTCGGAAGCTGTGATAGGCTTCGAGGATTGGGGTGTTTGAATGAGCTCGCCCTTCGGAGCGGATAGGTTGTAAATGGTTGGTTGCTCCATGAATATTTTTGTTTTCTAAAATAAAACAAAAGAAGTGGAGCAAAGGTAGGTCAAGGTACACGGGCAATCTAGGTTCGAGCTAACTGCGACAACCGTTCCCCTAAGAACGGCGCTTTAAATGCTTGTTGGCGTTTCTTAGCGTGTGTTGCCAAATCCGCAAGCGCACGGAAATCACCGTTATAGCACTTCACTCGGTGAGTGATCGGGTATCGTATTTCTTTCACGAAGAACGGCTTGTGAGTTAATTCTAAACAGAGGTTGCCCAGAGATGGAGTAGGATAGCTTAGGTAATGAGGTTTTCTAGGGTAATGGGCCTAAGAGATGGCTAAACTCGTTGCTATACTTCTTACTTCGGGCACCGGATCGCACCCGGTCTCGCCAAGTGATGCCGGCTCGTAGCTCTACGCCGTAGCCGGACGTGGGGATTACATGGGACGGACAGGGCTGTCACCACCTGCCGCCTACCACCTCAACCGTGGACTACGAGGCAAACGAAGCTAGGTCCTAGCCTAGACACCACGTCTATGCTAGTCACTACAACTCTAGCGGTGATCAGGAGCTCTCGTCTCTATCAGGGGTCCTCTTACTAGAGCTTCCATCATGAGGACGAACGACGAACCCGCAAGAAGATAACAAGCAAGAATAACTTACTCAAAGGTATTACCGAAAGATAAACACGTTGTCTTACTTCAAGTAGCAAGACGTCGTAGAGGTACAAGCGAGGAGGGAGCCGACAAGTCCGGCACTCTGCCCCGTGGAAGACTAGCTTCCCGAGAGCTCTCTTGGAGAGATGCTCTGCTCTTGCTTCTCTCTCACTCCTTACTTCTATTCTAGCTAGGCTAGGTAGAGTGGCTCTACTCTCTCTATTGTACACTTGTAGAATGGAGGTGTGGTGAAGAGTGAGAACTAAAATGAATAATAAATTGCTTTTGAAGGGGGGAGGCTTGTCCATGCTTATATAGGAGTGGGATGGTCGGTTTCCGTAGGGCAAATGTCGAAAACACCCCCGAACCGACCATCAGAGGCGGCAAATGAACCGACAAACCAAAGCTGGGCCTGCGCCGCGCTCAGACGGGCGCGCGCGCGCCTCGCGTGCTCGCGCCGGGCCGGGCCTGCCCGGCCTTCGCTTTGGTCGGTTGCCTCCTTGTTGGGCCCCTGGTCGGCCCATGCTGGTGATTCTGGTTGGTTTGGCCTTGAATTTGGATTTCTCCCCTTTTTCTCTTGTTTGCTTGGACCAAAAATAAAAGATGTTTTTACACAAGTGTTTTTCTTCATGTCTTGGTCCATTTTGGATGTATTTTAGGTATGTCCTGCAAAACAAAGAATCTGCACCACACTGTGGAAATAGTTAGAATAGAGCCCTATTCTAGGTGAGAATTAGTGCTGCTTAGACTAAAGTTGGCGGGGTTAGAAATGAGTTAAGCACCGCCAACAGTACCGATCTTCATATCTAGACACTTCTCCCTCATAGTCAGCCCATCCATCTGTAGTGATGTTCTTCTTGTTCTGGCGACGGGTACGTTGCCTTCTCCTTGCTCTGTTCTTCTTGGGCTCCTCAGTGATTATATAATTATTGTTGAAGTAGCGGCGTACCTTCTCAGTGGGGAAGTGGAAATGAATCTCTCCTGTTCCAATATAGATGATAGCTCTGGTGGTGTTCAGGAATGGTCTTCCTAGGATGATCGGAGGGTCGTAGTCATCTCCCATATCGATGACTAGGAAGTCTGTGGGGACATAATGGTCATCTATCTGGATGAGGACGTCCTTCACTTCTCCTTCGACGAAGCGGAATGTCTGATCTGCCATCTGCAGCTGTGCATAGGTGGGCTCCAAAGGCATAGCACCATATAGATATTCATAGGTTACCTTGGCCATAATGTTGACGCCCGATCCGGTGTCACAGACAGCTTTATTGAAAGAGCATTTGTTGATGGAGCATTGGATGGTTGGGACACCTGGGTCATCCTTCTTGATCAGACGTGGCGACCTGAGTAGGTGGTCATGCTCTTTGTGGACTGCAGTGACCATCCTCACTGTCTCTGTCTTCTTGGTATTCTTATCCTTGGTCTTGTTCTTCTTAGCTGGATTCTTCTTCTTCTTCTCATTGTTCTGTTGATGAGGATGTCTTTGGGAACTGCAAAGCACTGTTCTTGAAGAAGAAGGTCTCTCTCTTGCCCTTGATGTTGAAGATGATCTTGGCAGTGTTGGCATACATAATAGCTCCAGCAGTGTTCAAGAATGGTCATCCCAGAATGATGGGGGACCTTTCGTCACTGCCTGTATCCACTACCACGAAGTCTGTAGGAACATACGAGTTGCCCACTCGTACACATATGTCTTCTAGTATTCCCAAGGGGACACGGAGTGACTGATCTGCAAGCTGCAAGCACATGGTTGTGTATACTAAGGGACATCTGAATAGCTTCTCATATATCACCCTTGGCATGATGTTGATGCTTACACCGAAATCACAGATTGCCTCATTGAAGTTGGTACTTCCAATGGAGATCGGAATGACTGGTCTCCCTGGATCACCCTTCTTGATTGGCAGAGTTGAATCAATCCATGACCCTTTCGATGGGTTACTCCAGCTACTTTCTGCATTGAATATATCAACAAGATTTGCAGTTTCGAGCTCTTCCGGTTGTCCTGCCAGTTTACCTTGGCCGGCGGAGGGAGCAAAGTTGGCAAGCTGTTGTACCTGAGACTCTAGTATTTTGTTGAAGCTGAGCTGATTCTTGATGGCATTGGAAAAGCCATCCATTCTATTGCTGATGGTCTCAAGGGCTTTGTCATTTGATGCCAGCTTCTTGGACAAGTTGTCCATCAACTTGCCTTGATTCAGCACTAACTCTCTCAAAGGCGGTTGATTGTAATTATTGTAGGAGGAGCTGTTACCTTGATAGTTGCCTGAATAATTGCCTCCGAGTAGTTAGGCCTCCTTTGTTGATTCCAACCTTGATTCTCGCGAGGACGATAGTAATTGTTGTTGTTGTTGTTGTTGAGGTAGTTCACGTCCTCCTTCAGCTCTGGGCAGTTAGCACTTGTGTGCCCAGTCTCTCCACATTTTTTACATGTCATGCGAGCATCATGTATATGCATGACTTCTTTCTTCTTTGTGGCTCTCTCATCGAGCCTCTTCATTAGCAGGTCCATTTTGGCAGACAGCATGTCTACCTCCTTCAGCGGGTGCATTCCTCCACCTCTCTTGCGGGTCTGAGTCCTTTCTTCACTCCAACCTTGGTTGGATGCCATCTTCTCCACAAGAGCTGTGGCTTGAGAAATAGTGAGTGATAAGAATGCACCTCCAGCAGCAGCATCCATAGTCTCACGTGTGCTGTTGCTGAGCCCATGATAGAATGTCTGCATAAGCAGCCAATTCTCTATGTCATGATGAGGACATTCGAGGATGTAATCTTGAAAGCGCTCCCAAGCTTCTGGGACAGTCTCATCGTGTTGTTGCTGAAAGCTTGATATCTTCCCACGAAGAGCATTTGTCTTGCCCATGGGGAAGAACTTCGCCAAGAAATTGGTGGAACATAGTGCCCACGTAGTATTCTTCTCCTTATTGGCGTAGAACCATTGCTTCGCTCTCCCTAAGAGTGAGAATGGGAAGAGGCGAAGTAGTATAGCATCTCTCGGGGACATCCTTGATGGTGAAAGTGCTACAAATCTCCGGGAAGTGTTGGAGATGAGCACTAGCATCTTCATGGGCCTTCCCACAGAACTGGCTTGCTTGCACCATGTTGATTAGCGCAGGCTTGAGCTCAAAAGCTCTATCGATGTCCGCAGCTGGTCCAGTACGAATGTTGTCCGTAGTGGGAGCTGAAAACTCACGGAGTGACTTGTTTGCCATGGCTTCAAACGCTGGTGTCAAGTCTCGAACGAAAGATCGACTTTCTGCTTCTGACAAACTTTCAAGTTGAGTTGATGATGATGATTGATTGGTCTTCTTCAACTTGTTGCTGGTCTTCCTGAATAAAGCTTCTGGATTGTCAATATAATAGTCGGGAAGAGTTGTTTTTTTCATACATTACCCCGCATAAAATATAAAATAAATGAAAGACAAGGGTAAGGCAGTATGAGTAGAGAATGGTGACAGCGCTCAATCTCATTATCTAGTGCAATGCTGCTCATTATCCATTGGCTTTCAACCTTCCCCGGCAACGGCGCCAAAAATGCTTGTTGACATTTCTAACACCACTCAGTGTTAGGTTGTCATCCCCAACATGGCACCAAAAATGCTGGTACTAATAAATGCAACTGCTTCTAGAAATAAATATGGGATCCGCAAGCGCACAGATAATACCGATGTAGCATTTTAACCAGGAGTAATCCAGGTATCATTATTTATAATTTTACCACTGGGAAGGGAATGCACTGGATAATGAGTGATGAGCAATGCACATGCGATAATGGAGAGCTTAACCTTGTCTGTATCGATCATCTCATACGGGGTAAGTGTCACATAAAATATAGGAATGAATGATAATTGACATAAGATAAATCGAGCATTTAGCCACATAAAATGATAGTAACCATCTCAACTTAGCACTCTAAGCTTATAACACTAGCATGGACTAGGACGATCTAGGGTATAATCCTATGTTATTCTAACTATAAGGTCAAAGCATACAATGATTAGTGCAAGAACATCTAGCAATCATGGCGGGAAAAGGTTACATCTATGCATAGTGATATTACCGAGAAGACTAGAGACATAGCAATGACTTCAATGTAATAGGGGTATTACGCTAGACCTATACTCGGAAGAAGGGCTACAAAGGACTCAACAGGTATCACTCCCGCGATCTACCTCACGATCCGGAATATAGGGTGCAATCGCAGATAAATACGGTCTAGGCACCACGCCTACACAATATTTACCACTCACCCATCGATCTAATGAGCAAGCGCTATACGATCCTATGCATAAACATAATTCTAGTCCAACTATGCTAAACATATAATCAAAGTAGACTAAGAACAGTATAATTGAGAACATAATCAAATAGAGCAAAGTCAATTCTGATATAATAGAATTGAATAAAGTACTATTTATAGTATCATGAACAATGATAAATATTACAAGAATGTAGAGGGGAATTATCAAGAACTCCGACAGATCCGGACTCCAAGCTAGGCTTGATTCCCTCTAGATCTATTTCTATGTAGCTATGCTACTAAACTATAGAGCTCTAATTGAGATGGTGGCTCTGGCTTCTCTGAATTCTCTCAGATGAATGAATAGAGAATGAATTAGGGTTTCTCCTAGGGTCAGGGGCTCTGAATATATAGCCCTCTAGAATGCACCACAGCCCTCGGATCAAACCGACCTAAACGGACGATTATTATTCATCCTCAAAGGTGGTGGAGGCATAATCCGCGAGACTCAACCTCATTGGTTGAGGTGGAGAGGCGGCCGCCCCTAGGGTGGAGTCGGCCGCCCCTGGAGGCTGCCAGGTGGGGCCCAGCTTCCAGGGGTCGCCTTCCCGAGTCTTCTAGAGTATTCTTTTTTACCCATTCGGTCTTTATCTCTATTTAATCCCGACATGTGGGCCTTCATTAGGTTCTTTCCTGATAACCCCCTGCAGAAATAGACAATCACCAAAACTCGTGGAATTTTGTCAGTGTAACCCCTATATCTAATAGGTGAACTCATTTTAGTCCTTTCTCTTGCTGCGTTGACGGTATAAAATTGATACTTAATCACCGTCAACACCCACTCAGCCTATGTCATCAGTGCGTGACCTTCACCAGTCTTTGCACTTCTTGAGTTCATCTTGGTGCGCTCTTCAAAAGCTTTCAGCCTTCCAACAACCTCATCAAAGGCTATCTTCTTGAGATCAAAGAATTGTTCGATCCCGGCTATCACATGAATGAATTTGTTAGGCACTGTATCAAGGATCTTCTTTACCATTGCTACAACATCAAGTGACCCGCCCAGATTTGCATAGCGAACTGACATACTCATCAGTTTCCCCGCGTAGCTGTTGATCGACTCCTCCTACTTCATTCTCAAGGCATCAAATTCACTCTTCAGAGTCTGCAACCTTGCTTCCTTGACCCGCTCTTCCCCCATGAACCTCGCCTTCAGCGATTCCCAGACCTCCTTCCCGGTCTTCTTCGGGGCGACCTGCATCAGCAGATCGTCGGACAAGCACTGAAGCAGGTGTGCCCGCGCCTTCGTATCCTTCGCCTTCCTCGCGGGAACCGCCGCCGCTGCTTGATCTGACGGCTCCCCAGTCAGCTCAACCACCCACCAGACTCCTTGATCCTCCATTATCGCCTGAACTCGAGTGCTCCAACTTGTGTAGTTGGTTGAGGTCAGTGCCGGATACTAAATCCGGCCACCGTCGCCTCCCCCGCCTCCGGTTCCCCGATCTCCCATGGTGGATCAAACTCAACACTTGTGTGTGATTAGATGGCTTTGATACCATATGTTGGCAAAAGGATCACAAATCATACACAATATGCACGGTGGCTAAGCCTAAAGATCAAGATCGCGCACTGGAACGACTGAAGAACACACGAACTGGCAACTGTCCACCGGAAGGACAGTGCCCTTTTTCACTTCTCCAAAGTTCAGATACAAACACGATTACAAATGACCCAAGACGCTAACTCACACCTGGAACTACCTGCTACTTATACCAGTAGCTCACACACACGGTTACAACAACGAATTCAAATTACAAAGCGATACAAGTTGGCTAAAACACACAGTTGTTGTCTGCGCGACGTCCAGAGCACGGTCACCCCGCTCCCACTCCTCCTGCAACCGTTCCCGCCAACTGGCTTATTCAAATTCTCCTGCACCTCCTGACAAACGGACGCCACCACCATTCTCACATCACTCGTGAACACAAGCTTAGCTAACACACGAAGTGTGATGTGTCGTTGGGCACGCCCCATGCCAGGAACCCCGTGGAGCTCCCCGTCGGTGGGAGGCTGTGCGAGAACACGCCGCTATGCTGTGTAGACGACGCCAGTACGGCTGGAGGCCAAGGCCTATAGCACGCCGTCGGCCATGACGAACTTGCCCTCCTGGCGGTGGCCGCAGCCGAAGTGAAAGCGCTCGACGACAGCTCCGGCACAGAGCCATACTGAATCTGGTAGGCGCAGTCCCAATCGCTGGTGCAGCCATTGCCGTCAATGCCGGCAGCTAGGTACCTGCACTCCTGTGAGTCGCAGGGAACATGGGAGTAGGAGGAAGAGGTGCCGGGATCGAACAGAGGGAGCCTCTGGGGATCGCACTGGCTAGAGTTGCAAGACTTGTACTGCACCATGTCAGTGAGCTGCCGGTGTCCAGGATGAGGGTCTGTGGGACGGCCGGCGTGCCCAGGCCCACCGTGGCAACGTACTGCTGAGAGTCGTAGTCGTAGCTAGAATGAGCCCAGCTGTGTTGGCACGCTTACCGCGCCATTGTCCTGCAGTCTCATGCTCCTTGACCTTGAGGCCCTCCTGATGATGTACTCCGTGCGCTCACGATCTCGGTGAACCATTTCGGCGGGGGACAGCTTCGTTTTGGTCGGAACTGAGGAGCGCGGCCGGTTCCGGTGAGCTAGTGGCACAGAGACGCGGTTTGCGTGTGGAGTCCCTGCAAAGAGAATGGACATTGGACTGGATTAGTGTTGGAACTTAGAAATATATGGGCTTTGTATGCTATTGGATTGATTCATTAGGCCAACGCCTCTTCGTGTTGAACATGCTTAACTGATGATAACTGTGCCAAGGCTGTCAGCACTACCGTAAATTTGCGTTGCTGCTGACCTGCACATAGTGCAAGGGCAATACAACTGTAACTCATACTACTAGCAGGGATAAGTGCAGAGAAGAAGCCATGGCGTGAGATTGAATGACGACTAGTGATGCTTATGATTCGTATCGATGATCGAGAGCGAGTTCCTGAGGAACATTACTAGGAGCGGAAGATTTGGTCCATCGCTTGCAACTGCAGTACCAAACTAATGTCACAAAATAATCACGGCCCTTTCTACTTTTGGAACATGACATCTTCAATGTTTCTATATTTGCATAAAGCTTCATCGCTTCGTACTGCTGCCAAATGTATGGCACAGATAGCCATATGCCCAGTAATATTTTCTACTCCCTCTATCTCAAATTGCAAGTCATTTCAAGAATCTTGAAAGAGTCAAAGCATTTTAAGTTTGACTGAATTTATATGATAAAATAGTAACATTTAGGATGCCAACTAAGTAGTATTCTTCGTTAATTATATTTTTCATAGTATGCATATTTGATGTCATAAACTTTTTTTAAAAAAAAAACTCTATAATTTTGGTCAAACTTAAGATGTTTTGACTCTCTAAAATTTTTAGAATGACTTAAAGTTTGGAAGAGAGTGAGTATTATATATGAGCCCTTTTACAATGGTTGGAAAAGCATCTAGATGCCTCTTAATACCTCTCAATACCTCATCAGAATTACTATTTTCGTTAATTAATTTACTGAAGGGCAAGTATGGTCTTTTCGCAAAGCATCTAAACCCTAATTATATGTAAAATTGTTCATCTTTTTTAATAAAGCAAATACTAGTCAAACATCATTATTACAATTATAAAATTCCTTTTGTACCCTTGGTTAAAAAAATAAACTACAAAAAAGCAATTGTGACTCTTTTATTAGAGTTCTAATTTCTCCCAAATCCGGAGGCGTCACGATGCCTCACGACTTATGGGCCCACAAATCATAGACACATCAAATGCCTCTTGATGCCTAGGCATTGATGCCTCACGACTTATGGGTCCGCAAATCATAGACACATCAAATGCCTCTTGATGCCTCTCCAACCATTGTAAATTTGCTCATTATATAATCCTGATTGCAACTATAAGAATTCTAAAGTCAGGCCATTTATCTAATACGGAGTACTAGTCATCATATACATTATACGCACCAGAGGAGGATTTGAGCCATGTCACATCATCCCTACGAATAAGATGACGAGGTTCAACCTTAGCCTTCTGTTGCAAATCACACGGCTAATAGTCAAACACATCGTGATTCATATAGTCCCTTTTGGATCGTTGGAATTGACATCCATTAATTCTAATAAACAACAACTTAGGCACAGATAAACTAAGTTAAATGGCCACATGAGGAAGGCATTTATGTGCTGCACTTCTACTACAGGAAGCGTCAGCGGAAGAGCGTGAAGTTACAAAATAGAACTGATAATAAGGTGTGATTTTTGAAGAATTTGAGGAGTATTATTTGAGCATTAGGTTTTAAAAGTATCATCAAGTCATTGCATCCGCTCACGGGTCACGTATGTCTTATTGTTTGTTTTAAATCCTTTTGCAAAGTTTCGCTCACATGCATAAACATGGGAGCGGATCAAGTGGGCCATGCTATCTCAACAAATCAAGCTTATCCGCAACGAAACCGACTTTCCCAGACTCTAATCCACCATCCAAGAGTTATCCACCAAGATGGAAAACCGAGGAACCAAGAAGGATACCAATCTATCCCAAAACGTGGATCCTCAACCATCTCCAAGGATGAATCTCCACCATATGTCTAAGCAAGATTAGATTGGTGAGTTATGATGAGCCATGCCATGGATTCATTGCCCCACAGGGTATCAAGTGTTCCTATAAAAGAACCCCCCCCCCTCTCTCGCGTCCAGATGGCATCGCGCGCAATAAGAAAAGACTAGTCCTCTATATTAGACACTTTTCTGTTTATTGTCAGATAGAAACTGAGAGAAGAGTATTAATACGATACTTGATAAAACTATCGAAAAGCTATTTTCAATTTCCATATACTTGTGGATCTTTCTGTGTGTCACCGTAGGTGTCAACACTTTTTTTTTCAAACTATGTGTAATTTCATTACTTGACTAACAATTCGCTAGCAACAATACATGAACAACTTTAGGGATAGTTTAGGTAACTTGCTCCTCACCCTGAATATATATATGACCCAGCACAACTAGCTCATTAGCGGCTCTATTATGCACACCCAAGATTAATGAAAAATGAGCAACTAGTAACTTAATTTCAGCTATCAACACTTGCATCGCTCTATCATTGAAACCTTCAGAGGTAATCGCCTCGACATGCATCTTTGCATCAGTCTCCCCAATTAGTCTGTCGATGCCAAAATTTACTGTCGTCACTACACCTTGGATAGAGGCAATGTTGGAATTTAGATGGGCTAGGGCCAATAATAAATCCTAGAATTTTTAAAGAAATCTTAAAGGCTCATTCATTAGAAGCAAGAGGGGATGTGAAAACTTTTTAGTACCATCTTACTAGTTGAAGTGGATGTAGACATACTTAAATATGGAAGTCCTCTCCGCTTCCTTTAGTCTAGTGTGGGGAGGAGAAAGAAACGGGCGTGCGTGAGGCACCTTTGTACTTTGAATACCTATACTGGACCACCTCAAAACATGCAGCCGAGATACACCTCAGCATCGCTTATCGTTCCTAGCTTTTACATGCTCCGCATTCCCTGCTACTGACCGACACAGACATTATAAGGATGTGTCCACCGGTTATGAGAAAAAATAATTCTTCGCTCCTTTCTATTCCTCACACCGTACCCTTCCGTTCGACTCCTCCCGACGCCGCTCCAGTCTCCACTCGCGGATAGTGTACCTCCGCCGCCATCCTTCAGCTGGTGGCCGCCCCACCGGACTCCGGCCGTGCTTCGTGCGCCTCCGCTGAACGAGGCCCGAGCGCCTGACCGAGGCTGGGCATGGCCGTCACGGCGCTGCTCATCGTCGCCGTCCTCGCCGGCAGCGGCTTCCTCGTCTCGCAGGTGCTCAACGCCATGGTCGGCAACTCCGACTTCATCTACAGGTACGAGTAGAACGTGACTGAAATTGAAGTTTGTTGTCTCGTTATTATGGATGTATTTTACTTAGTCTGGTAGAACGAACGTCCATGTAATCTCTTCGGCTTCCTTTTTCCAGATAGAACAGGAACTTTGAGCAATAAGCTAACCATTACTTTGAGAGATTTGTTACCATGCTTGGAGGAACCACCGGTTCCTTTCCGTAGAATTATTTTCAACCGTGTGATCCGAGAAAAACAAACTAATAATAGTTAAGGGTAGTTTAGCCATTTTAATGGGTCCTCTTTGTTTTTCTCTAGTACTAGTACGTCCTGTCCCTCCGCAAGCGATCAAGGTGAGCGATGAGGGACTGCTTGAGGTCAGGATTCATGGCGGCCTGGTGGCGGTGGGTCATGGTGCTCCACCCCGAGCTCTTGTTCATGTAGATGAGGAACAAGCGGCCCTGGCGCCGGGCCTCCTCCAACGATACCGTGATGACTGATGAACGGGGACATACCTGCCCAGCGCCATGTACGTGTGTGCTCGGCGTTGAAGCTGAGCTCCAGCGATTCCCACTACCCCTGCGCCGGCCTTCCCCCACGACAGACGCCCACGTGAACGCGACGCCCTCGAAGCTATCGATCATGGAGTCGCCGGGCTCCACGAAGTGGAGCTTCCTTGAGCCGCGAACGATGTTGCTGGGCAGAGAGGTACTGGTGCACGTCGACGTAGAGCCCCGCGTCGACGTCACAGGGACTCCTGCTCTCGTTTGATGACGAGGGTGCGGCACTCGGCGCGGTGGTCTCGAGGCGGACGCCGAGGGACGTGACATTGCCGCGACGTGCGGAACGAGCCCCCGCGCCGCCATGCCGCCGCAGCTCTCTACGGCAGCATCACAGGCTTCGCCGCAAAAGTACAAGTATACCCTTCAAATCTAATTTTAGCTAGTTCCGGGCCCACAATTTTAGGGGTTCCGGTTCAGAAACTAAGTTCCTTTAAGTTGGTTCCTATTATTAGATAACAATTGGATCTATCTAGATGAACGGTTCCAATTTCTTCCAAGCACTGTAAAAGCTCTCTTACTTTGAATGGCGTTCCTTCTAGGATAGGTGATGAATTGTTTAGTACGAGAGGAGGCTAGTTATGTTAAGAGATGACATCATTCTATAAGCCCTTTTGATGGATATTGTTCTATTTACATGGACTACGGAGGAAAAAAAACAATTGAAAATTATTTTACCTTGCTTAAATAGTTATTTTCATGTGAATTAGCGTACGAGCAATTTCCATATAAACATGTCCTAGACATTCAGAGCATTATAGGTATTTCAGTTTGACAGCACCTCTAACCAAACGGCCTTATGCTTTTCTCACAGCTGCTTTTCCACAGCTCACCCACAACAGCTTTTCCAAAGGCACAGCTGAATCAAACACACCATAAGTCTCCTCGATGCTGACTGAGGTACCGTGCTTCTGCGACGCCCTTGCATTGTTATCTTCGCCGGCGACGATGTCGAGCCGCTTTGGATTTCTCATCAGGTATTTGGCTTTTTGATGAGGAGAGGACACGGAGGCCACAGCAACGGGGGAAAAATAATAAAAACAACGGGAGATCGGAGTAGGTCGTGGTGCCGGTCACAATCCCCATTCTCGTCTTGTCGCATCTTACGCACAAGGTCGCAAGCAGCCGAGCATGGAGGGCAGCAGGAATGGAGATCACACCGTTCGTGGTTCCCGTTCCTCCACATATATCGGCTACACATCAGCAGGTACCATTAGCAGTAGCTCCAGATCAGGTACCATAGTCTCATCAACTGCCTACACATCTGGCACCTCTCGCCTCTCCTCTGGTATATCTATGGAGGCGGCTGCTTTGTTGGAGTTGGAATTGGAGCTCAGATTGGGCACGCCCGACAAAAAAGATACCGAGTTTGGTGAAGCAATCATGAAGCCCCGGAAAGAAACCGAAGAAATGTTGAAGGATATGAGGACGAAACGCATTGAAAGCCTGGTTCAGGAATTCTTCAGTGGGCCGTCGTCGGAGAATCGCAGCATCTTAGGTGGCGGCAGCGGTGGCATGAGTGCCCTGGAGAGGTGGTTCTCTGGGCTGGGCGTCAACTGGGTTCTCCAACTCGAGGTTGGTGCATCTCTGTTGGTGCGTCAGCGTCCTCGAGTAGGGATTTGGATCCAAGCTCTCACACAAATCATGGAAACCATTCATCTCATGGAGTCTTTCTTCGCCGACCATAGTCATGGCTTTGTGGGCATGCCTGGTGTTAGCGAGGAGGAAGAGATAGACATCAGGAAACAAAGTCTGGATCCGCTACAGTTCGCACTATTTTTCCAAAAAGCTATGGCCAAAATGCTTGTCTTTGTTGACGTCTTGTTTAGTAAATCTATTTGTATTGATGAGCGGTATGAGCCAGAAGGCACCTCTTCAGTCTTTCTCAAGTCCTGTCTCAATGTAAATAGAGCTCTGTCCGAGATGTTATTACTGGGGATCAGATTGCAGTTCCATTCATCGCCCCGTGCAGAGGTTGAAAAGATAGAGAAGGAAATGGTAAGCCTCTTGTCAGCAAAGCAGGGCAAGGCGTTTGACGCCATATGGACCTCAATGGAGGAGAGAAGGACTCGTGTCCTCAAGTCAATGGAGGACTCGTTAGGTACTCCAACTCCACAAGAATCATCGGACATTCACGAGGCCACTTGCTCAGTAATGAATCACATCAAGTTTCTTCAGTACGATTGCTGGGAACTTGATCCATTATTTGTATCCAAAGCAGCTAGCCTTGGTAAGTATGTGCCTCAGACTGGACTTATAGAGGGACAACCTTTCATCAGCATGATCGCAGAGATGGTGTTTTGTCTTGAAGAAAAACTCATTACCAACTCACAGTCATTCCTAGATAAAGGCATTGGCTTATTATTCCTCCTCAACAACTCAAACTTCATACGGGAGCAGCTCCAAGACAGTCTCTCTCATATCAAAATCAGTTTGGCAGCAGTCATCAGTTTCGTCACTCGCAAAGTCGAGCACTATACAGAGAGCTATATACAGGTATCTTTGGAGCCAATGTTGGCATGCTTATTCAATCATACACCACTGTGCTTCGGGAGAAACTACTCTCCACTGTCCAAGTTTGAGTCTGAATTTCAGAAAATCTACACTACCCAAAAGCTGTGGAAGGTCCCAGATCCTCAGCTTAGGAAAAGGCTGCGCAAAGCTGTCATAGAAAAACTTGTTCCAGTCTATACAAAATACATAGAGGAAAGAAAAGTTACCAACCCAAAATTCACTCCCCCGGAGCTGGAAGAGATGCTGCAAGAGCTGTTTGAAGGATGATGAATAGACTGCAACAAGACAAATAAAGTTACCACAGCTTTCCATTTGTGTTAACATTCTGATTTAAACTTTGTTACTTCAAATGATTTGACTTCTGAAGCTGTGTATGAACTAGACAAAAATTTGAAGCAGTATGAAACTTCACTTGGCAATTTGTATCTCCCTGTGCTATTCATGCAATTTGCATCTCCATGTGCTATTCATTTCTGAATTTCTTAATAAATGTTGAGCAGCCGATGACTCTGTATGTAATGCATGCACCTTGTGTCTAGTAGCCTTGTACCAACACCAGTGGTGTTTACTTACTGATCATCTTTTTCACTTTCCCCCCCAAAAGATCTGGTATTGGCTTTCATTTAAAGAGGATAGTAACTGTACAGAGTGTACCATAAGCGATAAGAATTTCCTAGGCTTCCAGTTTTGCAACTAGACTGCTCAGCACCACAAAGAAACTACTTGTTCTGGTACTATTAATCCCAAAGTTTTATATCCTGCAGTACACCAGTTAGATGCATCTTTCTTGATCTTGCAAATAATCTGTTTTTCTGTTCTTTCTGTTTGATTAAAAATCCTGTTGTTTCTCTCAAGCCAAATCGACCAAGGTGTCAGCATTGCTAAGGCTCTTGTTCCTTCTTGCACTGATGGATGCTCAGTAGCATCCAGCTGTGGGTTTATGCAGTCCTGAGTTATCCAATTTGTTGGGTCCAGACTTCTTCTGCTGGGCCAAAGAGCTACGAATGAAATTCACTTGCTCTTATGTCTTTGCAAAAAAGTTGGGTCGCCTGTCCTTCCTAATTTCTCTGGATACTAGGATTACCAGATGATACTATCCATGCAGTTTTAAAAGCGTTGCAGTATATATGCAGCACTAGTAGAAGCTGTAACTTTGGTCGTTCTGATTTTGTAAATGAGTTGTTTGTTTTGCTCTCAACCTTTACTCTGTTCGCAGCTCTGTTATATTCACCAAGAGAGGAGATGCATGTTAATTCTGCACTGACTGAAAGTTGAATAGTAATTGGTTATCTTAGGAAACATGGTAATTTTGAGAGGAAAGTCACTGTATCATGCTCCGTATACGTGTAGAGGGTATCAGCAATTTCTGAGCACTCCTGTTAGTCCTGTACCGATTACGACAACAGGCTGTTTGAAGAAGCTAATGGGCTGAAGGTACAATGTGAGGCTGACTGGGCCGGACTGGCCTTGTAACGTGTCAGTGGGCTGTTGTAAACTCACTTTTTTAAAAAATTGATATAAAATCTGGGCGCAGTCACAATCATTCAATCAATAATGAGGACACATATATATACAGAGTATTCGGAATAGAGTTAAATGCACTGTAGGGTCTTTTAACTTGTACCGTTGTCTCACTTGGATCCGTAAACTACGAAACCAGACATCTACCCCAAAAACATTGAAACCAGTTCACTCTGGGTCCAAAACCGGAAACCAGCTCGGTTTTGCCGCGTAATTTATCAAAAACACCCCTCTCTCATCTCACATCTCACCACTGAACCCTCCTCCTCCCCCTCCGCTTTGCTCTGCTCCGGCCTTCGAGGAGCGCGCCGCCGGTGGATGTTCCCGGTGATTCCGGCCACTGGAGGCTCGACGGTGGCGCTCGTCCGTCCTCGGCGGCGGACGCGGAGGGGCCCGCCCATGGTGGGCACATGGCCGTGCACCCCCCCCCCCCGGTCCTCGACTAGACTCCCGCGCGGCCGTCCCCAGCTGTGGCTTGCGCGCAGGCGAGGAGCAAGGGCGGGCTCCGGTGGGAGCAGGGGCTGCGTCCATCCTGCGCACGATGAGGACGGGGCGGACGCCAAACGCGGGCGCTGCTACGTGGGCGTGGACCAGCTTCGCCTCGCTGCGGGTGCGGGCGTGGGCGGCCATGGCCGGAGCTCCAGAGAAGCTTGGCGGCGAGCGACGGCGGACCACCCGTGCGTGCCTGTGCCGCCCAAGGTCATCCAGCGGCTCCCGCGGGCATGCGTCCGCCCTGCTCCCGCCGTCTCCGAGGATCCTCTGCGTTGTCCGCCTGCCTCCTTGGGCGCATCGGGCTCGCATCCGAGGAGGACGATGTGCCGCTCCTGCGTATCGTCTCGTCCACGTTCGCCCGCCCAGATAAGGCCGAGGAGGACGAGTTCGTACCGTCCTCGCCATGGCTTTGCTCGAGCTCCGCCATCGCTCGTCGTAGCCGTCGTCCCATTTCCGGCCAAATCATCCACACCACCGGCTTCGCCTCGTCCTCGCGAACGACCCATCCAGCCAGTTTTGGATTTGGTGGACAGGAGCCGCCGGAACGCCACCCATGTCGTCGGTCTCCGCCGCCGACCTCCTTGCCGTCGTCGAGCTCCTGTGCGCGCCTGCGGAGGAGGAGCCGGGCCGTCAGGGAGGTGCCAGGGCGGCGAGGAGGAGCAGGGGCGGCGGGTTTTGCGAGTAAGACCAGGAGAGTCGGGGCGGTGGCGGACGGGAGCTCCCCTGCGCCCACCTGCGTGCCTGCGCTCGCCTGCGGGGGAGGACCCGGGGCGGCTGGCCGGCGAGGAGGAGCCGGGGCAGCGGGGCGGGGTAGCGGCGGGGGAAGAGCCGGGCGGTCGGCGGTGGGGCGGCGGCGTTGGGAACGGGCGGACAGAGAAGAAGTGGTGATATCGGGTAGGTTTCATGACAGAGAAACGAGCCAAATGGGCTGGCCTTTTTTTTTCATTGCATCTGACCTTAGCGTCCAACGTGGCAAAAAAACCAGAGACAAAACCACTTCAAACACGCTGAGGGGCCAAAAGTAAACCAGTTTGTTGAAAGATGGGGTGCCAAAGCGCCATGTCCTCGAGGTGGCACAGGAGGTAATCAATGACGATTTAGTTTAGTTATTGTATGACGATTTTTTCATTTTCGTCATTATTTTTCGTGCCAAAACTCTGTCACTTGTGACTAATGACGAACATGCACATTTCGTCATCAAATGATCTCATTCTGTGACGAAATTATTAATCGTCATGAGTGAATCATCATTGATTAACACATTTCTAGTAGTGTTGAAAGATGGGGTGCCAAAGATAGACGGTTTTACAGTTTGGGGTAAGAATTGGACCAGCGCAATAGTTGAGGGGTGAAATGTGGACTTAATCAAAAAAAAAAAAAAGCCTCTTGGGGTGCATAACAGGGAAGAACAGAGTAAGAATTCACTACTGCTATTAAAGGCAGGGGCTAGGGGCTACAGATCAGCTCTCTGTTGTTCCTGATTTTTTTTCATATATAAATTTTTTTGTGAAACTGCTCTTCCTGATATTTGACAGATAAAAGCTCAACAATTACACAACAAAGCCAACTACTAACAAACATTTTTCCGATCAATTTGGGGGAGAACTACTAACAAACTTGTGGTGCTTCAGCTATTCTCCCCCCTGTCCTTCACACCATGCTTCTTCACACCCATGCTTCAGAGGTCCATTCCATGGAAACAATAACATTTTATTTTGAAACCCAAGCATTTACCTCTTAAATTTGATGTTGTTGACCGTGCAGCCAGCCCGGCTACGTCACCTAAAATTCTGTTATTGGTCCATCTCATCACCACGTCACTTTCGGCCTCTCCCATTGGTCCACATCAGCAAATCCAGCTCCAAATATAACTGGCCCATCCCCAACTGATGAAAGAAGAGCAAGAACAGCTTCTCAATCTTTTCATTAAGTATCATAAGACCAAAAAGGAAAGTGGAATCCAAGAGTTGACCTTTACAGATAGAGAGTGGAATCTAACTTTTTATGAAAAAATTCCTCATGACGGTGCCTGAATTTGTCATATAATGTATCATAATGTGACGACAAATTTTTTTGTCGTCACAAATTGAGGAGAGCCAGTTTTTTTATGACGACTTGATTTTGTTGTCACATAAAAGGCAACAAATTTCGACACAAGTTGTCTGGCGTGGAAAGACGTTCGACGGTCTATTTTTTTGTGATGCTAGAAACTTTTTTACTGTTTCACATCATCACATTTATTTACTTCAAAAATTGACAAACTCCAACGTTAGTATACCCTTGCTGGTGGACCCGAGCCTTGACCAATTTCATTTCCCCATCGCCATTAGTATAAAAAAATCATTTCCTCATCGATGTTAATGTTGGAGCCTATTCTTTTTCATTAATCGATCTGCATCAAAACATGTAATACAATATTAATAAAAATGTAAAATTTTGTGGCACATATAGGAATCAAACCTAGCCTAGTGTGGTGCAAAGGGTTCGAACCTGCCACCTTTAAAATGAAAGGGAACGAGAAAGCCTAAGCAAGTTTTTTTTTTAACTTTTCATTATTTTATTCGGCCAATTTAACATTGTATTTTTGAGTTTACCAAATGAAAGAAATAGCAAAATAGTCTGGTGCATACGGTTCGAACCTGCAACCTTCATCAAAAGGAAATGGAGCAACCAAACCACATGAAGGTAAGCAAGTTGATCAGTTTTTTTTCATTGTTTGGCCTATATAATTGTATTTTCGAATTACCAACTACAAGAAAATAGCAAAATAGTCTGTGCGTGCAACTAGCGCATGATCTCACGCTAGGATGCAGGGGAGCAAGGATGCAGTAGAAGCACAGCTAGAGGCTGGAGCTGTGCAGATACTTGGATTTCTCTTCTACAAATGGTTGCTATTAAAATGGATGGATGATTTGCCAGGTTCGTTATTCTCCAATAGCTTAACTGAAGTATTCATTTCACATGTGCATGCGTTCAGTTATTCTTAAGCCGGATTTCAGCATTCTACATAGGCGTGTCCGGTAGTAAATCCTCAAAGTGCTAAAGCCCTTTTGATTGTTGTTCCCCCTTAAGATGAAATTTCTACCTAGTAACTCCTTGTATTTCTACTTGTTTTGGTTATCTACCTAGCTTCTATAAAGTCACAAGTAAACTGTTATATGTTGTGTACTCCCTCCGTTCCAAAATAAGTGTCGTTCTCGCTTCCCGAGAAAACGTTATCGGCAATTATATATTAAAATATATTAATATTTATGTTAACTGATTAGTATCATCGGAAAGATCTTTCAGTCTAGTTTTTTAACAAAATTTTTGAAGATATAAATGTTGCACATATTTTCTACAAATTAAGTCAAACTTGTGGCACAAAAACACAAAACGACACTTATTTTGAAACGGAGGGAGTAGGTTATCTACCTAGTTTTGACTTATCTAAAGCTCCAAACTACTATGTGCACCTTAAGTTACTATCATTAAATTGCATTGGATTTTCCCTCTTTGTGCTATGTTTGATTTGTTAGATTTGATACTAAAAGCATGCTAGGGATTTCTTGATGTGATTGAGCAGGCAAAGGACAAGATCAGCAAGAGAGTCGCATCACTCCAATAGTTAAGTTCAGTCCTGCAAGTTTTTGTTGTATTCTTGCTATCTTTGTCATCCATGCAAGTGGATTTTTGTCCCACAAGCCTTGGAGATCATCTTTGCCTCTTGTTGCTGCAGACTGATACAACTTGCTGATCCTTCATTTCTGGTGATGGCAATGGCACCAATCTTTGTAAGCCTGAGCTCACCTTACATGTGTAATATCACAATAGTTTCTGACTAGTATGATGTTAAGTGACATTACATATGTAATGTACTTGTTCGATACATGAATCAATTTATAGATAATGTGATCAGTTTTGAATGTCATTACTTTTGTGTATATGAATCAATGTGTATGACTTTTGCTAAGATTCATCATTGAATAAATACATAATATATGACGACTTCTTAGCCATGGTTAACTACCTATACATGATGGTTTCTTATCGTCGCAATAGAGAGCATTAATCAGGGTACGTACTCAGCATTTGTGACGGTTCCTACATTATGTGACTCGTTGACCGGCCAATATGTGACAATTATAGTCGTCATAAAAGGTAACAATATGTGATGATAACTTTGCGTCATACAATAACACATTATGTGACGATAATATTTCATCATACAATAGTACTTTATGTGACAGTTTTTCAAATTTCTTCATACGATACTTTTTATGTCGGTCGTTTTGTGACGACTGCGTGACGACCGATTTTTTGTCACAATATATTTTTATGACAAATTAGGTGTTTTACATGACGACTTGCGTTTGTCAAAAAAACCTAAATTTCTTGTAGTGCCGGCGCCTCACCTTGCGGCAACACAGTCTCCTTTTGCAGTTTTGGTTTTTGGTTTTCATAGCCTTCAAGTTGCAGAGTCCTAAACTGTTATAAGTTTAGAGTCTTAAACATATTTTGATCGTGATCGTAACACGAGTTTGGCTGTTCGGACTATATAAGCAGCCTACCGGCCACATCAAAATATCATCCAATTCAGCAAGAGTTTTCAGCTCTTCTTGCTGTTGCACCACCGTAGCTACTCCAGCCCGATTGCTTGCGTGCAACAGCGACCAGGTGAGCGGGTCTCCGGAACCCTTGTCTTTGCGATCTGCACCGGGAGAGGGCGAATAAGGTTATTTTGGAAGCGTTCTTCGCACGACTGCTCCCAACCTTCACGACGGGTCATCTTCCATCGAAATCAGGCGGCGCTATGTCCCGGCGTATTCGTCGTCAACTCAAGTGAAGTCTTCCACCACCGCTCATCGACGACAATATCTCGACCACGCCTTCGATGACTACTACATCAAACTCGCCTTTGACAACCTCAACCTTGCGCCATCTTCGTCTGCATCTCCACCACCAAGTACTTCTACAACAGGTATAATCCTAGTGATCTAATCTTATCATTCAAAATGTCCAATCTATCTAGCGTACGAGCCATGTTTACAGCAGTTATCATGTTCATGCTATGCGATATCATGATCTGTTGTGCCAAACTAGTATTCTTTCCGTGCTCAATCTAGTTCATCATCTTGTCATGTTCTATATTCCGGTTTTGATCTGCAAAGTAATCTGAAATTTGCCTAAATGTCTGACAGGCAATGAGCTCAGCATGAAAAGCACTTAGCAGGTGATCTATCTTGCCTCTCCCTGCCATAATCACATCTCCAACGCAGTCCTGAATGAACCACCAGCGGCCTGATGAAGAGGAAGGCATGGAGAAGGATGCATCACAGTTTAGTTTCTGAAAACCCGGCGGCGATTTGCTTTCTGAAAACCCGGCGGCGATTTGCTCCATTTCTCACTGCATATTAACTTACCGCTCAGTCGCTCACAGCATCTGAGTTCCCCTCCATTGCTGAGATGCTTTCATCTGCATAGAACTTACACCTGGGTTCTTCCTTTGCGTTCATACCAAATATACCACACAGATGACAACATTTACCACGCAAGTTTTCCCACGCAACCTGCTAGCTAACCAGACCAAGACATATATTGTGAGGAAACCCAGAACTTGCAGCACGCTCATATTTTATTTCTATCTGTGAAGCATACAAGAAAGAGCATATCAAAATGACTCAAACGACACAACACGCAACCATTGTCTTCACTGAGGAATTATATTAAAAATCAGCAATAGTCCTGGCCAAATCCGATCTTCTCCGCGGCAACGTCGTAGATGATCTCGGTGCCCTTCTGCTGAACGTTGCCGATGATGTTGAACGGCATCGTCGAAGGTCTGGGCAGGAACGCGAAGCAGCCTTTGGCGGGCGCCGTGTCATCAGGGTATACCAAGATGGCGACGGGGCTGAGGCCGAACACGGCGCCGTCGCTGAAATTGAAAGACACAGCCGGCAGCAAGATTGTATTTGAACCGGAGAAGTCGTAGCACGTGTCCAATGGCTCGTACGCCGGCGCCGGCTCGTACCCCGTCCAATTCATGACGTACTTGAACCGGTCCCGGAGCAAAGTGTACGCCTCCGACGGGAGGTACATGAGGGTGGTGCCGGAGTCGAGTAGCGTTCCGTCTTTTGAGAGCACCGTTGGTGGCACCGGCACGACGTAGCCGCCGATGTCGATGGCGACGAGGTCGACGAAGTACAAAGACGGGTTATCTTTCTTCGTTATCATCTTCGTGTACTGCACGACGTCGCTGGGGTCCGGAGCGGTGGCGGAGCCGATGGTGAGGTACCCATGCACCGTGTCGTACGACGCCAGGCAGTAGGAGAATCTGGCGCCGAGCGTCGCGGTGGCCTGCGAGGACAGCGACAGCGAGCCGCGGCCGAGGCCGATCAGCCCGTCGACATCGCCGAACCCACCAGTGTTTGTCTGGCCGCATCCGAACACGAACCCGTGGAGTGACCAGTTGGAGGTGAGCGACAGCGTCTCGTGGGACAGGACCCCCGCGGTGGACGAGTCATCGCCGTACTTGACCTCGTAGAGGCAAGTGCCACCGCTGCTGCAGTTCCCGCCGGCGGCCAAGCAGTGCGGGTGGCCGCATGGGACGGCGGCGTAGGTGGCGGACATCATCGGGTCGAAAACCGGGTCGCGCTGCTTGTAGCACTCGGAGCATGGCTGGCACTGGATCCACGACACGTCACTGCCGGTGTCGACGATCAGATTGTAGGCCTTGGCCGGCGTGCCGAAGCCAGCCATGACCACGAACGCCATCGTGTCGAAGGAGGCCCCGGTGGTGTCAGGGATCGTGACGGCCGGCGCCTCAGCTGGCGGCGGAGGAGACGTGATCGGAATTCCTCCTGGCCGTGGGTGAGGCGACGGAGCTGGACCTGGATTGAACCACGGGATGGGGTCTGCCGACGGAGCTGGACCTGGACGGAACCAGGGGATGGGGTCTGCCGATGGAGCTGGAGCTGTTGCGGCAGCTGATGATGAGACGGAGGACCTCTGCAGGAGTGTGCGCAGCCGGTTCATGTCGTGGTTGAAGATCTGGCGCTCAAATTCGCCGCAACATTTCGGAGGTGGATCTGGAGGACCTGGAAGCCCGCAGACTGCTGGGATTGTGAGCTTATTGCCAGAAGATGTCACTGTGGGTCATTGGCATGCAGTAAACGGAGTCAGGTACTTGTTAAGCATTCTTCTGAAAATGTTTTGCAAGATTTTTTTTTTTTTGGCGCAAAAAGCATGAATATTGCAAGGCTGAAACAGTTCTTATACACACTGAGCTGAAAATTGGTTCTATATGAACCCGCGTATGCTTTCCTTTTTGAAAAACAAAAAAATTTGCCAGTTTTAGGATGCATTATAGAGGTGTCTATTTATTAGCATGTTACCAGTAAGCAGCTACTGCATTCGAACGATCGATCAGTAAACTGTTCATTTGTCTGACCCTATGTGTTGAAGTGATCTTTTTAATAAGATACTCCTCTTCTTGCAGTCACTTGTTCATAAAAACTGTTCACTCGCTCACTACACTATGCGTTGAAGTGATCTTTGGGGATGATGGTCCGGTTGCTGCATCCTGCATTCCTGCTGGCCAGCTGCCCACCCGTTGTGGCTCGGCATGGGACGGAAAGGGATTAATTCCTCTCTCCTTTTTTTTGAAGGATTATATAGAAGAAGTTTTCTAAATTGTGAAACAAAGATTAGGAAAAAGAATTGCAATGTGTTGGAGCCATCTTTTTCCTCTTCAGTCCCCTTCTATATTACAAGAGTATAGGGACAAGGGATCTATTTTTTAACTTTGGTGGATATGTTTTTTCTGTTCAAAATTGTAGATTTTCTGTTTGTGAAATCAACATTACATTATATATTATATTAAAAAGTAAAATTTATGATAATCTTACAAATAAAATTGAGTGTAATCATGTTTATGTGCATATGTTTGACATCAGCAGCCAACTGTAACATTTTAGTGTTCTTTTTAACAGGCTATTTTTAGTGATTCAATATGGATTCTTTTTTCTTTCAGTGATTGCACGGTAACTGTTTCCATAGCAACCTTATTACTGGTACTATCTCAACATTCTAACCAAAATTTACCACATTTGACATGGAGGGAAAGGTCAAGGCATGGCCACTTATCATGTATAGCTTAAATGTGGAGATATCACGTCTGGTTATATTTATTCGGATAATTTCTTGCATCTGGTTATTTTCGATAAAACGTAAGGTCATTTATTCCAATAATTTGTAATAAACCCTTATGTATAGCAGGTGTTAGTATACATTAATATTTATAGGCTCACTACTAAAACAATGTACTAATAAAATTGCCATTATAAGTTTAATGCTAACGAATTTTTAAAATACAATAATAAATAGACAGTCTTTTTTATTATTTTTTAGGAAAAAATCAGTACTATATGGTCTCGCTCACGTTGAAGCTCCATAACCGGATTAGAATAACCGTTTGCGCCTCAAAATGAAATAATCACACTACATAATTTGCAGCTTGGACTGACGGGTAGCATATGTAGCACTACTAAGCTGCAAGCTTTGAAGTTTATCATGCAACGAATTGTGATTCTTGCTCTGGGACGGGGTAGTTTCAGGTGCATGGATGGTTCGATCGTGGTCCGTACCTGAGTTCGTCAAGGGAGGGCAGTCGATGTGAGCCTTGGACCTCAGCAGTTTCTCCATGCTGACGGAGTGGTACCCGCGCTTCGCCGCGGCACAGGCGCCGCAGAGAAGGCAGAGCACCAGCAGGCGCACCAGCGACGACCATTGCGCGGCCATTGCGTGCATCGTCTCTGTATGCAGCAGCGATCGATAATGCTCCGGCGGCCGATTTCGTGGGCTCCGTGGAGCTGATGGAGGACTCGTGATGTGGTCACTAAATAGCTGCGCCAACGACACGCTAATACTTTGGAGCGGCCGAAAGAACTGATCAACTTTGTCTGAGGAAACTATAAGACATTGTCCATGTCGCCAATGATATATATATTATATATACATATATCTTTCCGTCGCCCTGACAGCAACCAGAAGAACACCATGATGCAATGGATCCACAGGTTGGTTAAATTATTTTCTCTTCCGGGTGGATGCAAGGAAATTGGCGCAATGATTTATGGGAGTTATAATGCAAAATGTAGTCGCTCTACGCCAGAATAAACTGATGTCATAATCATCCTGAGTCAAATCTTTTTAGGTTTTACTATGCGACACATTGGCCTGTGATTTAGGATTGGAAGCTGTATGTCAATTACAAAGCTGTACCTGGCAAAGCAGCAACACAAACGACAAATGGGAAATCTTAGGAGTCCCCGAACACCTTCAGGGAAAACCTGTCGGGAGCAGCTGTTGACGCTAAATTAGGTCAGCACACCGGATAAGGAGCTAGATCGCTCGATGTAGGGCAAGCCGAATACGGAGATCGGCCGGCGCCCGGTAGATGTAGGGCAAGCCGAATACGGGGATCGGCCGGCGCCCGGTAGATGTAGGGCAAGCCGAATACGGGGATCGGCCGGCGCCCGGTAGATGTAGGGCAAGCCGAATACGGGGATCGGCCGGCGCCTAACGGATGTCCACACCTGGACCTTGTGCCTCCAGCGATGAGCGCGATACGCAAGACACGTCACCGGAGGAGCCTCGTCGGGAGCGCGATACGCAAGACACGCCGGCGAAGTCTCTTGAAACCCGAAACCCCACACGCCCGGGACGGACCCTTGTGGGCGCACGGCGGCAATGGGGCGCCCTAGCCGGCCTGACCGCGCTAGGGCTTGTCGTCGTCGTCGATCACCTGTTCATGGCAGCGGCGACGGAGAAGGAAGAAGGAGAGGAGAGAGGTAGGAGAAGATAGATTAGATCATGTTTGATCGTATTGTGTTTTGACGATTGATGTGGATGGGTTCAATCGGCCATGATCCTCTCATATATATAGAGGGGGGTGGTCTTATCCCAGTAGGAAACATCTCCAAAGCTTATTTTCCAAGTTTCCCACGTCCGAAATTGACCAAAAACCGACTTAGAAACAAACCGGTTCGAGATCTGGAAAATTCCCGCAACAATCGGAAGTTCCGGGGTGACTACCGGAAGTTCCGATGGTCACAATCCACGCGCAACCGCGCATCAGCATTTACCTCCGGGGTTGGACCGGAAGTTCTGGTCTCCACCGGAAGTTCCGGCACCCCGGATCGGAAGTTCCAGCAGGTCAAGTGACTTTTCTCGGGTGCATAACTTTCTTGTCCGAACTCCAAATTGGGCATTTCATATATGCTTTTTGATCGTCTCGACGAGTGGAACGCAATGGTGAAGTCCGTTTCCACTTTCGACAACTCACCAAAATAGTCATTTTTACCTTGGTCATTTTTGAGTGTCAACACATGCCCCCCTGTTTTCAGGTGAATTTATCGATGAACCTGAAAATACTCTTTAACCTGTAACCAACTAGCAGCGATACCCATCACATCGGCTAGCCGGCAACTAAGGACGATGTACTACATCGGCCATTTTTGTTCTAAGGGCGATATATGTATCGGCCATTATTTGGAAGAGCACTAGGCTTCTTGCCAAACACTTGGAAAATACTTCTCGAGGCATTTTCCGTTGATTGTGGGGAGATTTATCAACATTTGCATCATCTCCAGCTTATATGAATTTACCAATCACTTCATGGATTTCTCCCATAGCCACTTTTGCTTGATTAGGTCCTAGGTATTTGAGCAGCGAATCATCATACGTCTCCGATAGAGTTCACCATGTTGCAAAGTATATTTGAATGCAACTCTTCGGATGCTCTTATCAACTTGATGCTAGGGTCCTGCAAATATTTTATTAAGGGAGTCTTCCAATTCCCTAAATCGGCACTAGAATTACCAAACTTTGAACTAGACCGATTTGAGACACTGTTTGAGAAATCAGTGGCATACGCCTCAGAAGAATTGGTTAATCCGACTGTTACAATCGGTTGAACCAATTTACTTGTACCTGTATAGGAAAATATGCATCGGCTACTCTCATACATGAAAGTTATATCCACCAATGCAATAGCCAGATGCGTGTTGAGCTTATCATGTTGGCCTTTAAATTCTCATGTTTTTGGCCTCAACATGTTTTGCTTGCATAGAGTGCAATAAAACCAAGCTGAATGAAAGAACTTCATATTCGGCTCTAATGTTTGATTCAAAATATGGTTTTAATCGGCTTGATGTCTCAAATAACGTACTCCATAAGAAACAATGATTTGTAAGCCGATTAATCAAGATTAAAGCCTCCATGGATAACAAACATGCACCATAATAAAATCAGCAATGATTCGACCTCTAATTATTTCTAGTGGCTCAAGAATCAAATCATATTTCAGCAAGAGTGTATGCCCACTTGCCCATCCCAACAATGAGGATTAGCCGATATAAAATGCACACATCGGCTTGGCATACAATGACATATATATTTGGCAAGGAATAACCCAAGTACATAATATAGTGACATGTATATATAAATATGGGCATACCTCATCTTGGGATCAAGAAGACATTAATCAATAATAGCACACTTCCTTTTTCTGTCTTCTTGAATCAAGGCAACACTATTGTAGTCACTTCGGCAATGATATGAATGGAGATCAACCTCTAGATGCACGAAGAACAAGTAGTGTTGACAAATAATTCATGAGAAGCTCGATTAACCAAATTATAATCGGCTTCTAAATTTTGTTCAGCATGCATCGGCCACGGAATAATTCCAATATCAACTTGTTCATATAGATTGGCCGATGATGTTCTGTTCAAACAAAATTCATATAATATGATGATCTGGAGCCGATCATTGATCGGCTCTAGAGAGACTGGAACGTGGCTTCTTCTATTGACTCAAAACCCAGTAAGATCTCTCCACGATAAGCATTTCATATCACCATGCCCCCGGGCATAGGGGCATCAAGCATAGCATAGGTGAATAAATCTGCATGAACAATTTCAACCTTGTTATCCACCCACTGCATGAGGAACTGGTGCAAACTAGAAGGTACACATTGATTGTTGTGAATCCAATCTCGCCCAAGGATCAAACTGTAGTTCCCTTGCACCTCTACAATGGAGAATTTGGTGGCTAATGTCTTGCTCCCAACGGTAAGCATCATTGAGACAAGTCCCTTGACCAAAGTAGGTTTTCCGCCTCCAATTCCATTGATCTTTCTCTTGGTTTTAACTAGTTCCTCATCGATCCACCAAGCTTCTTATAAAGCGAATAAGGCATCAAATTCACACGGCCCGGTGTCCACTAACATGTGATTGACCAAATTGTCATTGATATATACCTGTCACATGCAATGCTCTAAGGTGTTTTACCGGATCTGATGGCCTCTTGAAGATAGCGTCCTGAGGTATGCAATCATCATGACCTTCAGAAGATTCTCCGACATGCACAAAAGCAAGATCATCAATAGTGGAAACCGAATCAACCAAAGTCTCATCGGTAGGCACTACAATAAGTGTATCTCTTATCAACCGAGTACGCTGAAGTTTACGCTTTTGTGTTCTTGACACACCCGCAGGGCACCATGGTGGCTTGAAGTTTTTAGGAGTTGATGCTTTGCTCTGAGCTTCACAATTGCTAGCACTAGTGCCCCTTGACATCTTCTCAATGCTTGATTGGTCCGGATTATCAACGATAATCGGTCCATCATTTTCTTTGGCGGAAGCACTGTAGAAACAGTTTTTAGCAACAACTCGCTCATTGATCTTTCTATTGGACTCCGATTAGCAAGTTTGCATATAAGCGGCTTAATCGGTCTTACTTTGTTGAGGCTCGATTGTCTAGAGCTCAATCGGCCATGGGAAACGCATTGCTGCGTTTTCGCTTACAACTAGCTTGACCGATTTGAGAAATCGGTCTTGCTGATTTTTTCTGCATAGCAATATTAGAATCGGTTTGGCCGACTTTTAAAGTCGACTTACTCACTATCTTTCGTATAATATTATTACTAACTGATTTTTGCTTATCTCTGAAAGTTTGGGCTTGCCCCCCGAGCCTGGAAGACTTGATAGTGATCTTGAGACTCTCCCGGTTGCCATTGGTCTTCTCTAGCACCACTTCACGGTCCAAAATCTGCTTTCCCTTCTTAGGCTTTCTTGGCTCGCCGATTATCACATTCTTTCCAATAGTAGAATCAGCTTGCTCCGGTCGAATCAAGATGGCCGGATTATTTATCTTCAAAGTTTCAGCCATGGAAAGCACTTTATTACAGGGTGAAGGATTTGCATCTCCAGGAAGTATAGTGCTAGCCTTTTCTAAATTGGTCTTATCAGTTTTAGGCGCCGAAGGGACCAATTTAGGTTGCTTCCTAACAACAAGCTTGCCTTGTTGATCAATGAAATAATAAGACAAACTCATACCGGGAGGTATAACGTTAGTCTTTTCTAAACTGGTCTTATCGGTTTCAGGCGCCGAAGGGACCAATTTAGGACGTTTCCTAAAAACAAGCTTGCCCTGTCCATCAAAGAAACAATAGGACAAGCTCATACCGGGAGGTATAATGTTAGTCTTCCCTAAACTGGTCTTATCGGTTTCAGACGCCGAAGGGACCAATTTGGATTGACCTTTGGCCGATGACTTAATTGTAATCGGCCTTTTTTCATTGGTCTTGCCAAAATGTTTACGGAACAATTTCACCAAACAAGACCATGATCCAAGAACATTCTCGGTAAAGTTGTAAACCATACAAAAGCGGTACCGAGTAAGAGATAAAGGAAAATTCCGCACTTTCATATAGTCTTCTTTACCCGCACTACATAACCGCAAAATCTCAAGATACCAGCGAACGTGTTCGAAGCAAGTATGATCATCATCTTCACCGCTAAATTTTTCAAACTTGATGCAGTCCAACCACTAGGTGACTTTAGGTAATCACAATGTAAAGTGTATGGCCTATGATAAGCGGGCACTTTCCATTGAGAAGAGCCATATGGATTTCTAGCGTGGGCTAAATCCTCTTCGATTCGGCTAAAGCTACAAGTAGCATATGAAGCCGAATCACAAGCAATGGTCTTTTTGCACTCTGTTGAATCCTTATTGATTCGGCTAGAGTTAGTAGTATCACATGAAGCCAGATTACTAGAACTGCCACTAACGCACTTGGCTGAATTCTCATTGATTCGGCTAGAGTTAGTAGTAACATATGAAGCCGAATTATGAGAATTGCCACTAATGCACCTTGCTGAATTTTCATTGATTCGGCTAAAATCATATGAAGCCGAATTATGAATTTTAATATCATAAGGTGCTAAGTCTTGAGAGTAATTGGCTAAATTATCATCATAGCCAATTGTCTCATTCATCGGCTCCTCTTGTGGTGAAAACAAATAATGTGAGCTATTAGCCGATGAGCATGAATCTACATGTTGCATGTTACTAAAGGAATCAAAATCATCAAGCATCGGCTCTTGATCATGATATTCATCAAGAGCATTAACCGATGCAAAATATCTATTATCATCACAACTAGTAACTTCAACATCATGATTTGTATTACTTGCAAAATAATTGTAAAATTCATCATCCGAATCCGCAAGTTGTACCTTGGAGTAATTGTAGTAATTTTGCGATGACTCCCTTGATACTCCATGACTTGGATCCTTGACCTCCTTGCTGAATTCTTCCGATGAATAGCACAAAAATCACGGGAGATCAAAACCAGATGCGATCAACCTTATGAGCAGATGCAACTAGGTCAGAAGGATTCAGCTACAAAGTAGAGCCGAAGCAATCGTCCCCAGCAGAGTCGCCAAAAAGTGTGCTGACGCTAAATTAGGTCAGCACACCGGATAAGGAGCTAGATCGCTCGATGTAGGGCAAGCCGAATACGGGGATCGGCCGGCGCACGGTAGCTGTAGGGCAAGCCGAATACGGGATCGGCCGGCGCCGTAGATGTAGGGCAAGCCGAATACGGGATCGGCCGGCGCCGGTAGATGTAGGGCAAGCCGAATACGGGGATCGGCCGGCGCACGGTAGCCGTAGGGCAAGCCGAATACGGGGATCGGCCGGCGCCTAACGGATGTCCACACTGGACCTTGTGCCTCCGGCGATGAGCGCGATACGCAAGACACGTCGCCGGAGGAGCCTCGTCGGGAGCGCGATAAGCAAGACACGCCGGCGAAGTCTCTTGAAACCCGAAACCCCACACGCCCGGGACGGACCCTTGTGGGTGCACGGCGGCAATGGGGCGCCCTAGCCGGCCTGACTGCTCTAGGGCTTGTCGTCGTCGTCGATCACCTGTTCATGGCAGCGGCGACGGAGAAGGAAGAAGGAGAGGAGAGTGTTGACGGTTGTTAATGATCAAATTTATATGTCAATCAGAGAGAGAAAGAGGGGTATAATCTGTTCACTACCATAGACTTAGGGTTTAAACTGACAGATTCCACAAGTTTTGGTGAATATGTGTTTTCGCGGGGATTATCGGGAAAACATCCAAGGAGGCCCACATGTCATGATTACATAGAGAGAAAGACCGAACGGGTAAAATTGTATATTCTAGAAGACTCCGAGAAGGCAAACCCGGAAGCGGGGACCCACACAGCGGGGTGGTGGTCGGCCGACTCCCTCTATGGGTCGGCCGACTGGCCACCACCACCAATCAGGTGGAGGCTCGCGGATCCTGCCTCCACCGCCTTTGAGGATGAATAATTATCGTCCGTTTAGGTCGGTTTGATCCGATGGCCGTGGTGCATGCTAGGGGACTATATATTCGAGCCCCGGCCCCGGGTTGAGCTAATTCATTCAAGAATTCATTATTCGAGAGGTAGCCATCAAGCAAAGCTAGGGTTTAGAGAGAGATCTCCACCGAGAGAATTAGAATAGATACTCTAGATCTTCAAGTTCTACATAGGTTTAGACTAGATAGAGGAAGAATCGGGCGCTGTGCTCGGAATTCCGGATCTTCATCATCGAATTGGTATTATCTTGTATCTATTCTTGTGACTTTATTCTAAATATCATTATGTTTCTATTTATTATGTTCCTAGTTTATTCTAGTTCTACATTTGATATGGTTATGATTGGTAATAAGTTTATGTATATGTTTGCAAAGCGCTTAGCTCTCTTCCCGGGGGGTTAGGTGGTAGATTTCATGTAAGCATGGTGCTTAGATGCCGTTTACCTGCAAATGCACCCTATTGGCCGGGTCGTGTGGTAGATCGCGGAAGTGACAGTTCCGTTGAGTCCTCTGTATTCCATCCCCCGTTGGTAGGTCTAGCAGAACCAAAGTTGCGTAGTAAGTCCTGCTATGTCTTGGCTTGTTATAGCAATGATCCTTATACATAGATGAAAAGTCTTTTGTGCTGTATATGATAGTGTAGAGTTGGAGTAGATGAATGACTTAGTAGATTAGAATCTACATAGGATTTATATTTCTTGCACTAATCGATGTCAACCTACCTTTGTGAGTAGTCTATATCTAATCTCGTGTGATTTATACCCCGAGCTTATTACTTTATATTCCCTTATTTATCATGGTTTACCCCTCGCCAAAGTATGTGACCGTGTAATCAATCACTCATAGGTAGTCGTGTTTAGCAAGTTCATCTCATTGTTTAAGTCCGTAGTTCTTTCCTTTGAGCTAAATATAAATAACGATACCTGGAATACTTCCCGGTAAAATGCTACAATGGTGTATTATCTCGTTCGCTTGCGGATCCCATATTTTTTCGGATTAGAGGAGCAATTTCTATACCAACACTTCGGCGCCATGCTAGGGATGACAACTTAGCGTGAGTGGTGTTAGAAGTGTCAACAAGCATTTTTGGCGCCGTTGCCGGGGAACGGAATAAACTTTTAGAGAAAAATTGCTTAAGCGAGATACTTAGAAAATGAGTGATTGTCACTAGTCACCTCTACTTTGGCAGTTCACCCCCGTTGTTTTTCTTTGTCTATATTTTATACGGGGTATTAGCAGGATTGAATCTGATTCATTCAAAACTCTCGATCATCAGAGTCGGTTCAATCAAGAAGGAAGCTCGTCACCAATCAAGATGGTGAGAAGACCTTACCGGAGTTCTCTCGCTCCAACAATAGAGAACATCCGCACCGGTCCAAAGCAATACACAATAATATGGAGTTTGAGATCAAGCCAAGTCTCATCAAAATGGTGCAAGCTATCCAATTCAAGTGGAAAGGTACATGAAGATGCAAGTACACATCTACGGGACTTCATGGAGATTGGAAACACCATCGCCATAGATGGAGTTAAAGAAGACCTCATACTTCTTCGTCTCTTTCCATTCTCACTAGTGGGAAGAGCGAAGCGTGGTTCTATGCAAATAAAGAAGATATGAATACATGGACGAAGTGTTCCAAGGCCTTTCTAGCAAAATTCTTCCCAATAGGCAAAACCAATGCCTTAAGAGGAAAGATTACCAATTTCCAACAACGAAGACGGAGACCATGTCGGGAAGCATGGGAGCGTTTGCAAGGATATATCCAAGATTGTCCCCATCATGGAATGGAGGAATGGTTACTCATGCAAGGTTTCTATCACGGATTAACTCCGAAGACACGTGAGCACCTAGATGCAACTGCTGAAGGATCATTCTTATCACTCACTCTTGGGAGAGCTAAAAGACTCATGGAGAAGATAGCGAGATAATCAAAGCTGGTCCCAAGACAACATTCAAGATTGTCACCGAGTGAAGAAGCAATAGAAGAAGTGAATGCATTATCAACCAAGATGGATGCCTTACTCCACCGGCTTGACCAGAGGGCCAAGTACAAGGAAGATCAAAGAGCAATTGAAGCAATATATAAGCAGAATTCAAGTCCCATCGTGAGAAAGGTTCCACATTGGGTGCAACCATCCATTAATCAAAGTACTCAATCAGGTAATTATACGAAGCAACCTACTTTAAGAGAGTTGGTTCTACAACAGTCCAAGATCAACTCATCTATGGAGGATAGGTTTGCCGCTAATAACGAAATCTTGGAAAACTTAAGTATTAAAATGGATAGTTTCTCCTCCGCCATTAATGATCAACTAGAGTTCAATAAAAAGATAGAAGAAAAGATAGCCAAGTTGGCCGTTGCATTGCCTGTTGCCACTAACCCCGAAAGCGGTGAGATCTATTACTACAAGAAGAGGGAGTTCTACCGAGAGATCCTCCCTATCCAAAAGGAGCAAAAAGGCCAACCATGCTACCACCGGTGGCGAAGAAGAAGACTTCCAACCCGAGCTAGAAGTATTACCACAAGAATCAGACGAAGCCGAGTACAAGATCGGGAAGCAAGACGACAATTTCGAGATACAAACTACCTACCATTCCCTAGGAGGAAGAGAGGACCACAATGCAGATGAGCGGTTTGGTAAGTTCGTGGAGGTAATTCAAAAGTTATATGTCAATATACCTCTCGCTGGATGCCATACAGTCCCAACTTATGCCAAGTACATAAGAGATATTCTTAACAAGAAGAGACCACGCCATCCAATGAAGTGATCAAGTTAACCGAAGAATGTAGTGCGGCCATCCTCAACCAACTACCGAGAAAAGAAGAAAGATCCAGGATGTCCCACTATCGATCGCATAATTGGAGATCAACATTTCAATAACGCACTCGTGATCTTGGAGCAAGTGTCGGTGTGATGCCCGCAGCGAGTCTACTATAAGCTCAACCACACCGCACTTGAGCCAACATCAATGTGTCTACAACTAGCCGACCAATCGGTTCGTTATCCGTTGGGCATTGCTGAAAACATCCCGATCAAGATAAGAGAGTTCTTCGTGCCGTAGACTTTGTAGTACCGGATATGCATCCGAGACTCAAAGGTGTCACTCATACTTGGAAGACCCTTCTTGAGCACCGCCAATGCACACATTGATGTCGGGAAAGGAGAAATCAAGTTCACTATAAATGGGCAAGAAGAGCAATTCGCATTCAAGTCGAAACAAGAGCTCAACAAATCCGCGAAGATGGTAAAAGAAGATCAGACAAGTACAACCACCAGAGACAGAGGATGCATCTGGGATCATCGTGGAATAAATATTTTGGAAGGTCCAATTCGGAGGACTTTAAAAATCCGAATCCTCGCCGGAAGGTAACTCGGTATTTATCCGCGTTTTAAATTACATCTCTTATAATTTTCTTAGGCATATTTATTTCTAGCATTGCATTATAAAATTCTACGCCCCATATAAATAATTTTACGGTGTGTGACAACCCGTCAAAAATATTTTATCGTGGTGGCACAAAAATTTATCATTTCATGCATTTAAATTAGTTTACCTTCATTTAAATTTCTGCATTGTTTATAATAATTTTTATCATGGCATTTAGTGCTTGGTGGGTCCCTCACCATGGGTCCCACATGTCATAGACTACACCTCACATACATCAAATCACATAATTTCATCCACTTCCACTCACCTCCACTATCCTCTCTTTTCCACCGCCAAAACCACTCAACCGACCAAAATTTCTGGACGAAGGAAAGATCACGCAATAGCATGTGAAGTGGCAGCCACATTGGCCAACCTGGTGGGTCGGCCGACCCCACCATTGGGTCGGCCGACTCCCCCCTTCCTCCTCTATAAATAGGCCTCCTCCCATGGCTTTCTTGCACCACCCACACTCCAGAATTTTAGCCAAACCGTCTGCTCTCGACTTCGTGTTTTCTGGAGAGAGTTAGAGAGAAGAGGAGAAGAGTAGGAAGAGAAAATAAGTGAGAGAGTGAGCAAGAGTTTAGTAGCAAGTGAAGGGAAGGGATAGTGCTGAGTAGATCATCACAAAATTAGTGGAGATGCTGTCCAAATAGGATAAAAAAAATTTAAAATTTAGGGGAGGTTTGTCAAAATCAAGACCGAAGTTTAGAACTTTTTGTCATGAAGAACGACTAACCCCTGGACCGACGACGGACGGCTAACCACTAACCTTGTGCTAATCCCTCTTTCCACTAGTGTTTGTTTTTGTTTGTTTTGAGCAACTTACAGAATGAAGAGTGCTATGAAGGGACTCGTTGGAGCTGTCTGGAACATCAGGACAAGAAGTGCCTCTCGCCAGAGCTCGGTGGCTGGTTCCGACATGAGTGTCGACCCACCACCAGAAGCACCAGAAGTACCTGCAGCAGCACCTGAACCACCACCAGCATCTCAGAGAGTCCTCATGAGAACATCCGATCTCGCCCTGAGAACTACCCAAGAGAAGGATATATACAAGAAGCTCAAGAACAAGCGTTTCATCCACACGCCAGTCATCGATCCGACACTTTTGCTAGTGACAGGCAGAACCAGTGAATGAGAGAGCACCTCGAAGAGTTCGCTCGGAGAGGGTGACAGGAAATCGTGAACCAGTTTGGCGTGGTGCCGAAACCGCCCGAGAAGAACCAGCACATGCCAGTTTTAATGAGTGGAATGTACCTCAGCACCACTCACTAAACTCATGGGTGTACCCACCACAAAGCCAACCACATCAACCATTCTATGGTTACTACCCATCATACAACACCCCGGGAACATCGAGCCGGGACCATCCGAGCCGGGACCCTCACGGCCCGCCAAGATACTCTTATGACCCCTTTGGTACCATTGAAGAAGAAGAAGAACCCCGCCATGACTTTGAGCCACGTCGCCACTCCGATGCCACCAGTTTCATTTTCACCCAAAGAAAGCACTATGATGAACAAGTAGCCTTCAAAGCACAACACCACCGCCACTCGAATCGCCATGATCGAGGTGGAATGACCAGCTCCGGTGGAACCGAGAACACCACCCAGACACCGGGCACCATTCAAGAGAGCCGGGGAAGAAGCCGCTTCCATGCCGCATGGCTTGGTGGACTGTTGCACATCCACTATCCACCACCACCGCCGCAAGGCTAGCTTGGGGAGGACCCCCATTATCAAGATAAGTATTTCTTTCCTTTTGTTTCAGTTTGTTTGTTTTCAGTTTGTTTATTTTTCTTTGGTTTATTTTATGCATTGAAAAAAAATCAGAAAAACTAGAAAAACCCAATAAAAATTTGCTTGCTGTTTTAAGTGTGTTTACATTTCAAGTTTGCCTTAAGATGAAAAACAAATAAAAAGAGTGTGCAAGTTTGTTTTCAATTCAGTTTGCTATAAATAAAAATGTGTAGACTTGAGGATTGCGTGATGGAAATAATGAATAGTTGCTCTGCTCTAATTCTTTGCAAGTACCTAGCTTTAAATTTGAGTTCTCCCAAGATTTGGATACACTTGTTTGACAACTGGATTTACTCTACACCCGAAACCCGTGGGAGCATATGCTTAAACTAAGTCTAGGTAGTTGACGGGCATGATATGATAATAGTCCGAGCCGCTTGTTCATTGTGTTCCAAGTGCCACTAAATTCTGGAGATTTGTTTGTGAAAATTATAAATGATTCATGATGAGTTCCTTATATGAGAGAGTTCAAATTCCTACCATGACCAAACTTGATCATTAGAATAGGAAGCCTCCTCATTTGTTTAGGGCTCGTCTTTGTCGGCTGTGTTGTATCCTTATGAACTCATCATACAGCTAAATCTTGGTTTCACACACTCACATTCACCCCTGCTACTTCTACCCTGGAAGTACGCACCACAAAAAGCCTATTATTATCCATTGAAATTGTTCTACTCTTACATTGAGAGTGAACACCCAAAAATATTCCCCTGTTCATTTTTGCTAGCCACCTATCCAAAATCAATGCTCCAAGTGTTTTATTTGTTACCCCCGATGTGAAGTTGTCAAGATTGAGAAGTGTTCCATTCAAGAAGTATTTCATTCCTTTTTGGGCTGCAAGAATTATTAAAAAAAAGAAAAAAAAAAAAAAAGAAAAAAAGAAAGAAAAATTTATGAGCCCAGTCTTTGTCAAGTTTCCAAGTTCAAGTTCCAAGAAGATTCAAGTGTTGAAGTAGTTCCAAGTTTCATCCAAATAAAGGAGCATTGATAATTCCTTTGTGCACCCCTCTCCTCCCACAAATATTTCTCTCTATTTTATCATCCACATATAAAACCACACATGCACACACCGATTGGTTGTATGTTGAGTTCCTTCGGATCCATGGTTAGATCATGCCAATGCATTAGTTCTTCACACCTATGAGCTCCATATAAACCTTTATTAGAGTAGGGTGAGAGAGAGAGAGTGAAGGCTCATCTATAAATGCCTTGAACCACAAATACTACATATTCTGAGGGTAAGAGAGAAGGCATATCTCCTTTCAATGCCTTAGAGAGGATCCAAAAATACCACATATTGAGAGACTTGAAAGGGTTGTATTAAGGAACTCTGAGTTTTATTGAAAATCTTGTAAAAAAACTCGAACAGAGGTGGAACAACAGAGCATGAGACAACGGTGCTTGACTTAATTGTTCGTCTTTCAACTACTCAAGACCCAAGTGCGGTAAAAGCCCCATGGTTGAAAGAAACATGAGTAAGTTTGGGAGTTATGATAGTTCACTCTAGTCTGGGATGAATTCTTGTTTAGAGCATGTGTGTTTGTTAAGCATGAAAGCATTGCAAAGCAACTCCCGATCCATCTTTTATAGCTATTTGCTGGGGGACGAGCAAAGGGTAAGCTTGGGGGAGTTTGTTGACGGTTGTTAATGATCAAATTTATATGTCAATCGAGAGAGAGAAAGAGGGGTATAATCTGTTCACTACCATAGACTTAGGGTTTAAACCGACTGATTCGAAGTTTTGGTGAATATGTGTTTTCGTTAGGGGATTATCGGGGAAAACATCCAAGGAGGCCCACATGTCATGATTACATAGAGAGAAAGACCGAACGGGTAAAATTGTATATTCTAGAAGACTCCGAGAAGGCAAACCCCGGAAGCGGAGACCCACCGGGGGGTGGTGGGTCGGCCGACTCCCTCTATGGGTCGGCCGACTGGCCACCTCCACCAATCACGTGGAGGCTCGCGGATCCTGCCTCCACCGCCTTTGAGGATGAATAATTATCGTCCGTTTAGGTCGGTTTGATCCGATGGTTGTGGTGCATCCTAGGGGACTATATATTGAGCCCCGGCCCTCGGTTCGAGCTAATTCATTCAAGAATTCATTATTCGAGAGGTAGCCATCAGCAAAGCTAGGGTTTAGAGAGAGATCTCCACCGAGAGAATTAGAATAGATACTCTAGATCTTCAAGTTCTACATAGGTTTAGACTAGATAGAGGAAGAATCGGGCGCTGTGCTCGGAATTCCGGATCTTCATCATCGAATTGGTATTATCTTGTATCTATTCTTGAGACTTTATTCTAAATATCATTATGTTTCTATTTATTATGTTCCTAGTTTATTCTAGTTCTACATTTGATATGGTTATGATTGGTAATAAGTTTATGTATATGTTTGCAAAGCGCTTAGCTCTCTTCCCGGGGGTTAGGTGGTAGATTTCATGTAAGCATGGTGCTTAGATGCCGTTTACCCGCAAATGCACCCTATTGGCCGGGTCGTGTGGTAGATCGCGGAAGTGACAGTTCCGTTGAGTCCTCTCGTATTCCATCCCCGTTGGTAGGTCTAGCAGAACCAAAGTTGCGTAGTAAGTCCCGCTATGTCTTGGCTTGTTATAGCAATGATCCTTATACATAGATGAAAAGTCTTTTGTGCTGTATATGATAGTGTAGAGTTGGAGTAGATGAATGACTTAGTAGATTAGAATCTACATAGGATTTATATTTCTTGCACTAATCGATGTCAACCTACCTTTGTGAGTAGTCTATATCTAATCTCGTGTGATTTATACCCCGAGCTTATTACTTTATATTCCCTTATTTATCATGGTTTACCCCTCTGCCAAAGTATGTGACTGTGTAATCAATCACTCATAGGTAGTCGTGTTTAGCAAGTTCATCTCATTGTTTAAGTCCGTAGTTCTTTCCTTTGAGCTAAATATAAATAACGATACCTGGAATACTTCCTGGTAAAATGCTACAATGGTGTATTATCTGTTCGCTTGCGGATCCCATATTTTTCTTGATTAGAGGAGCAGTTTCTATACCAACACTTCTGGCGCCATGCTAGGGATGACAACTTAGCGTGAGTGGTGTTAGAAGTGTCAACGGAGAGAGGTAGGAGAAGATAGATTAGATCATGTTTGATCATATTGTGTTTTGACGATTGATGTGGATGGGTTCAATCGGCCATGATCCTCTCATATATATAGAGGGGGTGGTCTTATCCCAAAGAGGGAAACATCTCCAAAGCTTATTTTCCAAGTTTCCCACGTCCGAAATTGACCAAAAACCGACTTAGAAACAAACCGGTTCGAGATCCGGAAAATTCCCGCAACAATCGGAAGTTCCGGGTGACTACGGAAGTTCCGATGGTCACAATCCACGCGCAACCACGCATCAGCATTTACCTCCGGCGTTGGACCGGAAGTTCTGGTCTCAATCGGAAGTTCCGGGGTGACTACCGGAAGTTCCGATGGTCTGCAACCGCGCATCAGCATTTACCTCCGGGGTTGGACCGGAAGTTCTGGTCTCAACCGAAAGTTCCGGCACCCCGGATCGGAAGTTCCGGCACCCCGGATCGGAAGTTCCAGCAGGTCAAGTGACTTTTCTCGGGTGCATAACTTTCTTGTCCGAACTCCAAATTGGGCATTTCATATATGCTTTTTGATCGTCTTGACGAGAGGAACGCAATGGTGAAGTCCGTTTCCACTTTCGACAACTCACCAAAATAGTCATTTTTACCTTGGTCATTTTTGAGTGTCAACAGCAGCATATATTCATCGTGTCCTATGTCAGCAAGTGCTCCTAGAACATCGCAGTTTTCGTTAGGAGAGGTAACTAACAACAGGGTAGAGAGGAAAAGGGGTAAATGGTGTGTGGTACATCAATTTTGTTGATTGCAAGTTGGGATCATCGGTTGACCATGATCCTGTCATATATATAGAGAGAGGGTGGTCTTATCTCAGCAAGAAGTGCAAAACCTATTCTTGAAATTTCCCGCATATAAAATAGATTCAAAATCGATATGCAGATCAAACCAACTCAAAGCAGCGGGGAGTCAGCTTAACTACAGCCGAGCCAGGACAAGGGAGAGTGGCATTGCCGACTAGGGCGAGGTAAATGCGATCTTTGATCGTTTCTTGATCATTTGTTGCGCCAATTATTTTCCAACATGTTTATTATAGCAAGAACTTGCGCAGAGATGTTCATATTCCATGTTAGGACACCTTTGAGTGTGAACAATAGTCATGGTCATTTTATCAAAATATAGGAATATATGTAATTGTTAGGTAGCTAAAAATTAGCCAAAATAATTCTAGAACATCCAAATAGAGAGGATAATTTACTATCCAAGCCTCCAACTAGTTTACCTAATTAGTTGCACATCAAAGCACACTCTCATAATAGTGAATCTAGGCATGTTAGCACACATTTGAGGGAAAAAAGAGACATAAATTAACCTAGGGAAGACATATATAGGGTGTGTGACACCCCTGCCAGCTATTGTCCAAAGTTTGTAGAGGCATCACATAGTTGCCTTAAATACTTGATGACATTTGCGGGGGAGCAGTGTCATGGCAATTAAGACTGCAGAAGTGTGTTTCATTATCAATAACAGAAGCTGAATATATTATATCAGTTGAAGCTTGCAAGGAAGTGTTGTGGATGAAAAACTTCTTACAAGAGTTGAGACATAAGCAAGAGAAGTACAATCTGTTTTGTGACAACCAAGTATAATTCATCTTGCCAAGAATTTAAACTTTCATTCTCGAACCAAGCATATTGATGTGCGGTACCATTAGATTCGAGAAGTGGTGAGTTCCAAGTTCATGCAACTTGAGAAAATCCATACTGAACATAATGGTTTAGATATGATGACCAAAGTGTTACCGAAAGAAAAGCTGCAAGTGTACAATGAGGTAGCGGGCATGATGGTGCCTCCCTCATGAGTTGGAGGGGAGATATGTTGGGAAATCCTCCTCATGAGTGGGCAGTTGAAAAGAAGTAAATGCTCTTATGAGTAGGCCCACACATCATTGGTGCAGCCAAGTCTGTGGACCAAGACTTGTATGCATCTAGCAGTTTGCCTCTTACCTTACAAGCGAAGGATGGATAAGTCTCTAGGCTCCCATATCGACACAGTATAGCAATTCAGCCCCTTTGCTCTTGCGTGAGAAGGGAAGAGAGACTCGAGAGAAAGAAAAAGTGAGGCAGAGAGTGACATTAGAGAGGAGATCTTCCAATAGATCAAGAGAGATTTGTCCACAAGGTTGTGAAGCCTCAGATCCACAACCTTGCTGCCTCTAACCTGAGCTCCACCTTCATTTGGTGAGATCTTTCATCCCCTTCTGTAGCAGCCCCAAATTTTGTTGTTGAGATCCAAGATTTGTAGTATCTTGATGTATGAGAACCTCTAGTGGTGTTTAGAGAGGAACTTGTTGTAATCCCACAAGCATATAGTGGAAGAAGATTTGACTGGCTTAGTCCCGTGGTTTTTACCCCGATTTAGGGGTTTTCCACGTTAAATTTGGTGTCTCCGTTATTTCTGCGACTCTGGGTACAACTAGTTACGACTCACTACGACTAGTTGCAACTGAATTACAAGTGTTGCTGCTGGTGCTGTTGCGATCAATTATGATCAATTGTAGTCGGTTGTGATTCGACCGCAACTAGGGTGATGTGGTGACAGCTGGTTGGAACTTGTTTGAGCCGGTTGTGTTTGCACCAAAATTTGGTACGTGCTACAAAGTGTGAAGAAAGGAGATTTTTTATCAAAGCCGAAGGACCAAAGATAGAAGAAAAGGGTCATATATTCAGAACGGTTAAATGGTGCTACACGAGAAGGCTTAAAGGATGACGTGGCATGTACCCAATTCGGCCACAATACATCAACGTGGGACTCTACCGGAAGGAAGCGTGGAGCCTGAGTTATCGAGAATTAGCTTATTATTAGTTTACTTTACATTTTTTTAGCAATTCGTATTCGTCTATAACTCTTTTAAGCCCAGGGTATAAATTTGTAAGCCCCGGCTATTGTAAAGAACTAAAGACACATTCAACAATCAATCAATCAATCCGTCTTCACGCCACCCCAAACCCTTAGGAGTAGGAGTAACGTAGATCTCGGTGAGTTTCTTCTTCACGCTAGGCTGCATCGGCATCGACCGACCTCTGGTGGTTGTAAGTACCGTCATGGCTCGTATTTTCACTTGACAAGGCCCGGCTAACTGTCTCACACCTACCATGTGTTGATTGCGCTAGTTATCGGCTCTATTAGACCATGGCAAAGTCTAGTAGACTCATTAAGTTACCGATATTGTTCATGTGCTATAATTGTTTATCTGTCAGAACATCATCCTTTGCCCAATCTAGATTGCTAGGGATTGGTCTTATATCTTTTTGAATGCAATCGTCCATCATGCTTGATCATATCTATTTAAGTTGTGATGGTTGTTTTCCATGCTTTTTATTGGCCAGATGCTATCAATCTAGGTTGTTGCATGTCGCATGCTTTTAGATGTGTAGTTGGCTTAGCTAGTTGAATTTGTTGATCTGTTCTAGGGAGACTTCCTGACTGTGTAGCGAACTAGATTCAGTTGGTAGGTTTTGCTAGCGAGGCTGATTATATATCTAGATTCATGTTACATGCAACATCGGCTATTTTAGCCGATTGCAAGAACTTTCACCCGTGGCACCACGCACATGCGTCTGTTTATGTATTAGTCGGTTTATTGGCTTTCGAATTGATCTACACTTTACTGACTATGATCGGTTAGATTCTATTTGGTAGTTTGGTAGATTGATTGGTCTTGATCTAGATTATTGTGACGTGTGTCAGATCCTTACATGATGTATTGACTAGTTAGATCGGCTTAGGGATTTATGCATTATTCGTGTACCAATGTAGCTGTTCTAGTTACTCTTTACATGTTTATATGCAAGCATGCTAGAATTAATGTTCTACTTGTTCTATCTTCTAGTCTCCATGCTTGAGATTGCTATGCTTAGTGTAGAATTGGCTATCCTGCTTGAATCATCCATATACTGTTATTTGCCGATTTCTTACCATGTATGCTGGTTGTTGACTTTCTAGTCAATGATCATTGAAGTTGGCTATCAAGCCGTACATTATCTTGGAATTGTCTAGAGCAACACCGACACGTTCCGCCTTGTGTTACTGACCACGTTCTCTCCTTGTCAATTTCACGCCACGGACTCGACTTCAACACTGAGGGCCTGTGTCGGAGATAGTCGCAGGGATTGGAGTACAGCTCTCGCTCCGCTCCACCTGGCTCGCAAGTGACCATTGGTGCGATTTTCGTGTCAACAAGTTGTGACTGCTTCCGATTTTCTCCAGTATATGTGTGATGTATATGTTTCCTTCCGTGCATAGGTGATAGCCTCGACTGATTTCCTATTGTGATGAAATTAACCACTTCCACAGCCACTGGCAGCCATGTTAGTGTGGTATTGCCAATAGTTCTGTAATGACATGATCATAGACTGCGGCGTGGTGGCCACGGGGCCCTCAGAAACTGTGTACAACGCGCTAGAGGCCACGCTCCGGAAGGCCTTGGCGGCGTACCCCATGGTGTCAATTGAGGACTTTGCCATCTCCTACAACTTCATCGATTACACCAATATCACCGTGCCAAGCATCGCTTTCACGTTTAGTGGCGGCGCCACAATCGACCTCGACGTCTCGAATGGGGATTCTGGTGAAGGACTGCCTCGCCTTCTGGATCTCGGTGCCAGACGTTGGCCTCGGCACCATCGGCAACGTGAATCAGCGCACGATTAAGGTGCTCTACGATGCCGGTTGTGGTAAGGTCGGATTCCAAGCCGGTGCGTGAGCATTATATGTTGGTTCTGTGGTGGTACATAGGGACGTACGTTGTTTTCTCATGATGCTTATTGATTTTCTGGTGACGCGTACTCTATAAACGGGTTCCTCATATTGCATCTTCCAAACCAATAGGACGAGCACTTATTCGCAACTCCTTACGAGACTGGGGGCAAGCTCATAGTCCGGCGCTACTAAATGTACTCTGATAAGGACGTGCTGTATTTGCTTCTAATGTGGTCCCTGCATCACCGTCTACTATGCATCAAACGACTGGGCTGTGCAATTTTAAGCATGTGAGCGACTTGGTCTTAGTACATGAGTGCTTCGGTATAGCTATATGTACCTGCGCACTTTGATTAATCAATCAAGCATTCTCCAATCTCCCTCTATCACAACCTTCCTGTTAACCAGAGACCTCGAGCACCGGAGACAGGGCGAGCACTTGTCGAACGGAAGCACAGCTGTGGAGGCCTTGCCATCGCCGTCCTAACGGAGTCACGGGCTTCCTGCAGCTCGATCAGGTGACGGCGAGGCGAGAGAAGGGGAGTGGCGGGTTGGCTGGCGGAGGCATAGAGGTCTCTGCCTCCGCCAACCCAGGACCAAAGCGAGGCGAAGACCTTTATTTTGGTATTGTAACTTTTGGCAGTCAGGACCGTTGAAGAAACCTCTCAACATCTTCAGAGGCGTATTGAACGGCAAGGAATTGAATGACCAAATCTTCAGACGGGTTTCTGTTAAACGCCTAAGACTGCAGAAGCATCGTCATCAGGAAAGTAAGGATGTTATCCCACGGAGTCAAACCAGCCTATCTCTTAGCTTCGATCATTGGCTAATACTTTGGAACGGCCGAGAACCGAGCAGATCAGCTTTGGCTGAGGAAACTAAGAATCCTGGGGCCAACCGCCCCCGTCTTTTAACCATAGCCAAAGACAAGTATAGGTACGTTTTACAGCCCACAGCTGACGGAACACATCTGTTCACCATTTAGCACCAAGCCAAAATGAAAAAGATGGGGCGTATGTGGCAAAGCAACAACATAAACGACAAATGGGAAATCTTGCAGTCCTCGCAGTTCACGGCGGATATCGGTGAATCTTAGTTGAGGCGTCCTTATAATTCATCTATGATAAGTTAGTTGGCCTTTGTACAGAGTACACGCACAAATTTTTCCATGGCTTCTCCTCTGCTTCTGTTCGTTTCCTTGTGTAGCTACTGCTGCTACTTCGCCCATGGAGGCGACGAGCATGGGTTTGTAGTGGTGCCACGCAGGTCTCATGAGCCAGAAGCAGTATGCTCTGCATCGAGAGGTACGTGCCACTTGTTTGGCCGCCTGCACATTTGATATCACGTAACCATACATACGCATGATGAGTTTCAGTGAACCTCGAGCCGAGCAGCACTACTACTATGTCAGTGCCACTAGTGCACCGGTATGGACCGTGCGCACCGTCACCGTACTCTGACGTGCCAACGCCGTCCTTCTCTGAGACGCTCCGCCGTAGCCGCGCCCGCACGAACTACATCAAGAGCCGAGGGTCCATGGGCATGGCGAGTACACGAGACGATGCAGCCGTGACCGTCCCGGCCCACCTAGATGGTTCTGTGTCGGACGGGCTGGAGTACGTCGTCACGCTGGGCTTCGGCACGCCATCCATGCCGCAGGCCCTCCTCATGGACACCGGCAGCTCCCTAACATGGGTGCAGTGCGCGCCGTGCACTCCACCAGTTGCTACCCGCAGAAGGGTCCTCTCTTTGATCCCCGCAAGTCTTCCACGTACGTTCCCATCGCCTGCGACAGCGACACGTGCCGGAAGCTCGACGACCACAACCACAACGGCTGCACAACCGGTGGCACCCAGTGTGGATACCGCGTCGAGTACGGATCCGGTTTGCGTACGAGGGGTGTGTACAGCAACGAGACACTGACGCTGGCTCCGGGGGTCACCGTCAAGGATTTCCGTTTCGGATGTGGCCGTGACCAGCGTGCAGCCGACGACGGTGTCTTGGGTCTCGGAAGCATATTGGGTCTTGGAGGCGCGCCGGAGTCGCTCGCCGTGCAGACGTCTTCGGTTTATGGTGGAGCCTTCTCGTACTGCCTTCCGGCACTGAGCAGTGAAGCAGGGTTCCTAGCCCTCGGCACGCCGCCGAGCGCCAACACATCGGCCTTCGCGTTCACACCGATGTGGCACCTAGAAGATGACCCAACATCATACATGGTGAATATGACAGGCATCAGTGTGGGTGGGAAGCCGCTAGACATCCCGCAATCGGCGTTCCAAGGTGGCATGCTCATAGATTGTGGTGGGATCGTCACGGAGCTCCCGGATAGTGCGTACACCGCCCTGCAGGCAGTGCTCCGGAAGGCCTTCGCGGCGTACCCTATGGTGCACAGCGAGGACTTTGACACCTGCTACAACTTCACTGGTTACAGCAATATCACTGTGCCGAGGGTTGCTTTCACATTCAGTGGCGGCGCCACCATCGACCTCGACGTCCCCAATGGGATTCTGGTCAAGGACTGCCTCGCCTTCCGGGTGTCGGGGCCAGACGTCGGCCTTGGCATCATCGGCAATGTGAATCAGCGCACGATCGAGATGCTGTACGATGCCGGCCATGGTAGGGTCGGATTCCGAGCCGGTGCATGCTGAAGCAGTATATGTGGTTCTGTTCTGTGGTAGTACACATGAAAACGTACGTCTGTGTGCTCATGATGCTGATGGATTTTCTTATGACACGTGCTCTGTAAAACGAGTTCCTCATATTAAGCAACTTTGTTTTGAGCTAAGAGCTAGATGTAGCTCTGGTTAAGCTAAGAGCTAGAGGTAGGGATGAAACGGTAGGAAACGATTGATAGAAGGCCACATCACTTTTATTTTCACATTTTTTTCTCGAAAATAAAATTGATATGATATTGTCGGAAATGAATGTGGCATCGATATTCTGATAATTTTTAAAACGACATAGTTAATCTCAAAACAGAAAACAACTATAACAATCGAAATCGATAAGAACGGTATCCTCAAAAATAACAAACATGCCAAACCCTAGAACACGAGAGAAGCCATATAACTCGGCCTATCTCATATGACTAATAAATGAAGCCACAATTGACAAGTCTACAAGCTAAAATCACACAGTTCACACCAATCTTAGTCTTAAACAGTGGCAAACCACGCAAGAGCACGATCTTTCTTAGACTATGACACAAATAAACAATCAAGTTCTAAATTGACTTGATATAACATATGTTGTATCGGCAATTACCTATGGTAAATACCGGTTAAATATGAGAATCTTCGAAAACGATTGGAAAAGGACAAAATTGTTTTCATTTTTGTTTTTCCAATTATTTTTGGCGTTATCATTTTCGTTTTTATTACCACTACTGTTTCCATTTAGATCTAAAAACCGGAAATACTCGAAAACAGTTTCAAAAAATCGGAGAATATCATTTTTGTTTTTAACCCTATAGAGGAATGGTTGCACAACCTTGTATAATTTTCATGATTTTCTTTCTTTCTTTGTTTCATGAGTTTTGAGCTAGGCTCCTTGTAATCTGTAAGTTGTAATATTTTTTTGCAAGCATTTTCAATTAAATTCCAGTAGAGGGGCAACCCCTCCTATTTTATATAAAAAAATCTTTTGCTCTGCGAATATTTTTCTAATAGTGCAGAGAATTTCTTATTTTAACACTACTAAAATGAACACTTGCTTGATACTGCAAAATGAAAACTTATTTGAAATTTTCTTATTTTCAACATTATTTCGAAAGGAAGGTTTGAGACGAAACAAAAGCTTTTTAAGAATGTGAAAAGGATTCAAGCAGTCATTATTTGAAGTCTAAGGGGACATGTTTGGATAAGAGACTTGTTAGAGGCCCAACAAATTGAGAAAAATCTTTTTTTAAACACTCTATAAAAGCCTGCATGACCCAAGATGGTGGATTCAGGGGTGTCAAGTTTTCTCGAGAACTTATAACGGGCCGCATGTGGTGCAGACATGGATTCAAGGGCTCGGGAAGTAATTGGGCTTCACTGGTCCCTTATGGGCTGTGATGGTAGCGTGGCGTTCCTCTCCTCCGTCCTCCTCCGGCGAGGCCATTCCGCTTCCGTCCGCCGCTTTCTCCGGTGCGGCTTGCGCGGCGGCCGTCGACCTACCAGTAGTCCCGCCGGTGGCGCACTTTCGTCGGCAGCCAGGAAGCAATGATGCTTACTGGATATCCTCTGGTCAACCACAATAGGTATGCTTCAGTTCCTTTCGAGATCCAATCTTTCTGATTTCAGACATCCGTACCCATGTTGGTTCAGATTCTGCGTGTGATTGCCGAACCTGATTGATGCGTATGTGGTTTAGAGCGTCTAGGTCGGTATTGTTAAAAGAAATTGACCAAATAAAAATATATAGTTTCATCATAATTTTGTTACAAGATAATGGCAGCAGTTCCCCGTGTGCTTTTTTTTTGGGTGTAAATGTTCCCCGTGTGCTTACTTCGGTTCCACCATTGGAATAGTGAATATAGGATCTAGATACATAATCACACACTGCTATGCACTGCAGGATGGGTGTGTTTTGTTTGTGAGATGGAATGAGTTGATACATCACCACCTCATTCTTCATAAGCTAATAATTAGTATATGCATGAAAAATAGTTTGATTCCACCAAAATTCATGTTGCAACACCTCATGTAGCATGAGGGGTTCCTCAAATCAAACACACACTACAATTTTAATTCTGAAATGTGCAATAAGAGATATCACCCCATGTAATGTACAAAAGAAACCTACTATAGCTCTGATTAATGACCACAGATCATTTTTACCTTCCACCTGAGAGGCTTGACATTGTGCCAACACTCATTGCCAGCTGTTGGTATGAAATCAAGGAGGGATCGAATCCCCTATTTTCCATAAAGGCTAGCATGCTGATGCTTATATCTGATGGTGTGAACTCTGGCAACTGCATGTCACCATTAAGGTATTGAACTATAAGATGCATACTAGGCCTTGCACTAGCGAATGGTTGTGAGCATAAGAGCCCAAGTTTTAAGACCATGCACGCCTCATCTATGTTGCAGTTACCTTGTATCCTCTTGTCTAGTGTCTCCACCAATGATCCTTTCTGCCAATGGTCAAGTACCCAATCGACCAACATAATACGCTCACCTAGCTCATTTTGCTTAACAGGCCTATGCCCACATGTCACTTCAAGAAGGAATGTCCCAAAGGAAAACACATCTGTAAGTGGGGATGCCTTACCCATGCGCACCAATTCTGGGGCCAGGTAACCAATGGTGCCAACCACACGTGTGGTCTGTGGGTCTGTGCCATGGTTATATGACTTTGCAAGGCCGAAGTCTCCCAGCCGTGCATTGAATTCACTATCAAGAAGCACATTGCTTGCTTTGATGTCTCGGTGGATTACAACTTTATCCCACTTCTCATGAAGGTAGAGCAAGCCACATGCAGTGCCTTTTATGATGTGAAATCTTGTAGCCCAATCCAGTGAAGGTTTGTCATGTTCACAATATAGGAACTTGTCAAGACTACCATTTGGCATGTAGTCATATACCAAAAGAAGTTCACCTTTTCGCCTGCAATAGCCTAGTAACTGCACAAGATTTCGGTGGCGAAGGTGGCCAATGCTAACAATCTCAGTGATGAACTCTTTTGTTCCTTGCTTTGAGTCTTGTGACAACCTCTTCACTGCAACTTCTAATTTAGATGTTGGAAGTATGCCTTTATACACCTTCCCAAATCCTCCTGCACCCAGCAAATTCTTATTCTTAAATCCTTCAGTGGCAAGGAACAAATCTTTGTATGTGAACCGATGTGGCCCAAACTCAACCTCCCAATCTTCCTTTAGCTCATCATTTACCAATTTCCTCCGTGCAAGTAAAATGATGGCGGCTCCAGTAACAAGGATGAATGATGCAATGGTTGTTGGAAGAACGATCATCAGGACCTTTGATGGTGACCTGGAGCCAACACGAGGTAACTTTGGCAGCTTGGTGATGTCAATCTCTGGAGTTGTATTGCCCATACTGAAGCTCCAACCAAGCAAGCAATATCTTGAGTTAATTACTCCAGTTGAAGATGAGAATCCAACGTATGCTGTATCTGTGAGAACTGTTGAGAGATTGTAGATGGCTGAGACTAGTGGCCTACTAGGTTTAGCCATTTTAATGGGAGCCAAGGTTACATTGATATGTGTGGTCCCTCCATCATATTCAACCCACACCTGCATCTCTTCACCACTAATGAGTGACATGTTCTTGAACATACCATTTTTGTCGTCGTAGAAACCAGCACCCTGGGATTGTACGGAGTGGAGACTATTAATATTAATGCCAATGTGGTTGTCATTGATATCCTTGAACTCACTGTTTTGTATGGTGTCAAGCTCAACTGCAAAGATATGGTTGCTTGCATTGCCGTTGTTCTGGTCATTGAGGAGTCCTAAGTACTGGGCTGGAAATGCACCTGAGAAATTCTTGTTTGTTGTGACTAAGAAGGCCATGCCATCTGCACTCTTGTCAGGGTAGGCAGAGAGGATGCTGAAGATGAAGGTGACTGAGAAGGATTTCACATTTCCACCTGGTGACTTGCGGAAGTGCAGAGGAGTTGGGTAGAATGCATGGCCTTTGAGATTAAAGCTACCGTTGGTTAGCTCAAGGAGTCCATCAGGTTTGACTGTGGCAGTGCCATCTAGGCTTATATTTGCTCCTCTGAAGCTGGAGTAGATGAATTGATCATCAGCGATGATGAAGGACATAAGGTTGAAGCTGGAAAGGTAGAGAAGCTGGCATAGAATGAGCCACTTATGTTTCTTGTCAGGCATGGGTGTAACTTGTGGTAGTTCAAGAAAGATGCAAGAGCAAAGTATTTTCAAAGATAGTTGGAGTTTGCAGTTGTCCTCTACCTCTAGGTCTCAGTTTGTCGCTAATATATAGTGGAATTGAACTGGGAAGGTGTTTAGTGTTTACTTTTCTTCCTACACATGTCACATTCAATAAGAGAGTCACTGTCAATGGATGTTGAATCAATAAAATTAGCTTTTTGTTCAGGTTCAAACATTTGCAGGATACTTTGACCTGTTGATTTTTTCTTACATTTTCTTTGATGGTTTCATATTGTGAGGACTTTTTCCTCTTCATGTACTAGAGTAGGCTCTCTTGGTTCTTGCTACCTCCAGAGCAGGTACAGTCTTTTTTTTAATTTAATGGAGCAGGTAGCTATTACTTCTTTTAATTTAACTAATACATTAAGACCTGACTTATGGAAAACGTTGATTGGTCAAAAGTAAGTTGAACTACCAAAAAATCCCAACTCTGCTTTCATAGTTGATTTTCATAGCTTAACATAGTGGTCATGTGCTTGTTCTTAGGTTGATCAACATGTTTAGTGTCAAATATTTGTGTCTCTTGGAACAATTTCTGGAGAATGAAATTTCCTTGTCCATATCTATGTCCCAGTTATTAGGAATATGTCAAGAAATGCATGCTGTGCTTGGATTTTTTTTTCGAATTTACAATCATTGCTTTCAATTTTCACTGATAGGACCATGTCTGCGACTGTCATGTCTGCTCCCTGTGTTTAGTTTATATAGATATTGGCCAGTTAATATGGTCGAAATAAATTTATTATGTGAAATACAACTTATTCATACTTTTTGATGTATGATTTGAATCAGTTCTGCCTTTGACTATGTATATATCACTTATCAATCAGATGCCTTATTGGCACTGGTATCTGGCACAATATTCATGTTACATGTCAGATTATTGATTTCATTAAACATTTGTTTCATTCAGTCAATATTTCATTGGTGTTTACTAATAATTGAGCATCATTTTGGTTACGGTCTTGCAGGCCTGGCCAAAGATTGAGGCTATCTATGTTCAATGGATGAAACAATGTGGGCTCATAACACTAAGTAGTCTAATATTTAGAAAAGCAATAATGTTCTGACTTAAGAGGCAGTGTCCTGAACTGGTAATTATACCAGTAATATGAATGGTATAGTAGGTCCTCAAAGTTTTAGTACCCTAGCCTAATGCTTTTATATCTATCTATACTGATGATATCTTGTTGCATATATTCATTCTTTTCTTTCCTTATTTAATACAAATATACTCATAGTCCTATGGGCCTACACAAACACACCCTTAACCCAACAGCTTTGCTGTTCATTGCCTAGCCTGTCTTCTAGTTTTACATAAAAATATGAATACTCGACTTTTTCTAGTATGTTGAATTTACATGTTACCCTCATGATTTTGAAATCTGTAGGAATGACTTATACATTATCTGAATTCCACACCTCGTATGGTATGTGGTTATGGACTTATGGTTCATACCACTAAGTGGAGCGCTTAATCTCAAATATTAGTGCAAAGTACATATCATGTTATGATCTCTAGTGTGTTTCTCAAGTCAAGTTCTGGACCATAAATCCCATTCTGTCCTGCATGTCCCATTTCTTTAGAATATCTCAAGAAATGCTCTGATTTAGTCATTGCCATCAAGGCGGTCACTTTCTTGGTTTCATTGACTATGTCTGCGATTGTGATGTATTTGCTTGTTGTCTTGGAGAAATCTTGTACAGTTATATGGACAATTATTTTTGAATGATAAGAAATGTATACATTTATCAATGAAAATGAGATTTAATATAATCCGAGAATCACAAAGATGAATTTAACGAGCACACAAACAGTGGCTAATTTAGTATAAAGCAGACAAAGGAAGAGCATAAAAAAAATGAAGTGACTTTATTTATAGAGTTTGCTTCATCTTTATGGAACATTGGCTATATAAGCATGCAAACATTGAAGACCGTGTGCACTGTCAAGCCTCATCTCATCTAGTCATCTACCTCCTGAGATGGTAGATATTGTGCCAAAGCCTATTTCCGATGGACAGTGCATTATGAACTCATCATTCTGCATCAAGGCTAGCATGGAGAAGCTTACATTTGGTGTTAACTCTGGTATTGGCATTTCTTTGTTGAGGTACTGCATGACTTGCCTCATCTTTGGCCTTGCACTAGTGAATGGGTGGGAGCATAACAATCCTAGCTTCAGTGCTAGACATGCCTCATCAATATTATATTCACCTTGAATTTTGATGTCCACTGTATCAGCAAGTGATCCTTTATGCCAATGTTCCAACACCCAGTCAACTAACATTACGTCGCTGCCATCAGTATTTTGCTTGATAGGCCTTTGCCCACATGTGACCTCAAGAATGAATATACCGAAAGCAAATACATCTGTTAGAGGGGTTGCCCTGCCAGTGCGTGCTAGCTCTGGAGCTAGGTATCCTATGGTGCCAACCACATGTGTGGCTTCTGGGTCAGTGCCATGGTCATACAATTTTGCGAGACCAAAATCACCTATCCTCCCATTGATCTCATTGTCAATGAGTACATTGCTTGCCTTAATGTCACGATGTATGATGACTTTCTCACACTCCTCATGAAGGTACAGTAAACCAGATGCTACTCCTTGGATTATTCGGAACCTTTGAATCCAATCTAATGTAGGCTTCCCCTCTTTACCATACAAGTACTTGTCAAGGCTTCCATTGGGCATGTAATCATACACTATGAGGAGCTCGCCTCTCCGCCGGCAGTATCCCAATAATGGCACAAGGTTACGATGTTGAAGATGGCCGATGCTAACAATCTCTGCTATAAACTCCTTTATGCCTTGTTTTGAGTCATGTGACACCCTCTTCACAGCAACATTCAGTCTGGATACAGCGAGAATCCCCTTATATACCATTCCAAACCCTCCTGTACCTAACAGGTTTTCATCTCTAAATCCTCCTGTGGCATCAAATAAATCCTTATATGAGAACCTGTGAGGCCCATACTCAACTTCCCAATCTTCACGTAGTTCAGCATATCTTAGATTCCTCCGCACGAATAAAAAAATAGTAATGCTTGCAGCAAGGAGGAGAACCAGAATTGTTATTGGCAGAGTTATCTGTAATGCTTTTGACTGAGCCTTTTGACCAAGATGTGGCAGCTCTGGCAGCTTGGTAATGTCAATTGGTGGAGCAGGATTGTTGATGCCAAAGCTCCAACCAAGCAGATAGTGTTGTCCACTAACAGAGCCAGTTGAGGATGAGAAACCAATATACGCTGGATTAGTGATAACTGTTGAGAGATTGTAGGTAGTAGACAGCAGTGGCCTCACTGGTTTTGCAACATTGAGTGGAGCTATGGTCACATTGATCTGTGTGGTTTCTCTGTTGTAGTTGACCCACACTTGCATCACCTCATGGCTATTGAGTGCTAAATTTTTGAACAAACCACTTTTATCGTCATAGTAGCCTGCATCATAGGATTGAATTGAGCGAAGACTATTGATATTGATGCCAATATGATTGTTGTTGATGTCATGCAGGTCATAATTTTGGACAGTGTCGAGCTCAATTGCAAAGATGTGGTTGTTTGGGTCACCATTGGTCTGATCATTGAAGAGGCCCAAGTACTGGGTTGGGAACGAACCTGAGAAATTCTTGTTTGGCGCAATGAAGAAGGCGAGGCCATGGCCACTCTCAGGATAGGTAGAGAGGATGGCGAACACAAAGGATACAGAGAAAGACTGCACTGCACCACTAGACGACTCATAGAAGAGCAGTGAACTGGGGTGGAATCCATGGCCTTTCTGCCGAACGGAGCCATTGGTTAGCTCAAGGAGGCCACTCGGCGTGACTGTTGCTCCACCATCGATGGTGAGGTTGCTGCTAGTGAAGCTGGTGTAGACGAACTGATCTTCTCCAGTACTGAATCCAGCAATACTAAGGCCTACAAGCAGGCTGCACAACATAATATTCTCGATAGGCATGTTTGCTCCCTTCTTCTTCATTGATCATGCGCTGTGGTCTGCAGTGGTAAGTTTGAATGCACTCTGTTTGGCACATTGGCAGCTCTTAATTTTGCAGTGTGGTCACGCAACATGTAGGTACATATCCTGAACTTCATGAGACTGACTTGGTACCAATTTGCATTGCTAAAAATGAAGCTTTTATTATATATGGCAATAAAATTGAGGCGTCTGACTCATGGAAAATATGCATAAAGATCCAGGACACATCATATCAAGGATTTGTTAAAATGTTTCTTTCGAAATTTTCATTGGCGGCTATTAATTGTCAAACTGTCTTTTTTGGTACGACTCTTTCTCGTAGTCAAACTGTCCTTTTGATAAGAGTCTTGGTCGCAAGAAGATCAATGGTGGCTATCAAAGTTGAGCAAAAGAAATAAACCGGCAAAACTCAATAATTTTCTGAAAAGGATGTGGCGTCCTTGGTATGCATATCAACAAAATTTCTAGAGCCCTGATGGTTTGGTATGGCTCAAGATATATTAGTGCATGAAATCAATGGTGTTTTATATTTAGTATTATTATTAGTATATACAGTATGCACTCTGTTTGGCACATTGAAAGCTCATAATTTTGTAGTGTGGCGACACAACTTGTAGGTGGTATTTCTTTTTCACGAATAATACACAGGAGAGCTATATATCATTACATCAAGGGGATAATAAATTATAACACACCACCATCTTGTTCACACAAACTCTCTCTCTCCCTCTGCCTCTCTCCCTCTACCTCGCCCCCCCCCCCTCCCTCCCCCTCTCGCCCCCCCCCCCTCTCTCTCATACCAGAAATAAACGTTGCTTTTTACATCAAACCACGACCCTACCCAATAAAATCACCTGTTTAAAAATCTAGTAGCGACCTCTAGGTGGGCAAGACCTCTAGTCTAAAGCCCCAAAGGTGTGCCTCTTCAAGATTTTCTTAGTACTAGTTGATCACAACTTCCAAGCAGTGAATCCATTCAACCCACTGCCATGAATCTTGACATGGCTGAGCTAGACACTGTCGAGGCATAGACTCCGGTGCTCTAGCTCCTTACATCGCACCAAATAGTCATTATATAACTACAATGACGTGGGAGCTATGGTTGTAAGGGTTTTGGTAACCTCGTGATTACTGTAGCGGTTTATTCATGTAATCAACTTTGTTCTGCTTAATGAAAAACGTGCCTAGGCACGATTGCTAAAAAAAAAACATGTAGTGAATCCTATTACTGAATTGAGGCTTAATTGAGGCTTAATTTCACCGGTAACCAGATTATTAACTCTCATCAATCAATCAAAGAACACCTTATCTTCTGAGAAAGGTGAGAAATCCCAAAACTTCTGTATGAGACTAACATGGTACAATTTACATTGCCAAAAATGAATTCTTTATTATATAAGATAATAAAATTAAGGCTATCAGAGATGTGGCAATAAGTTCTAGGATATACCGTATGTCCATATCATAAATCATGGATTTGTTAAAATGTTCCTTTCAATCCACTGAATTTTCAATTGTGGCTAGTGGCTGCTAATAGTCAAACTGTCCTTCGTCAGAATCTTCAACAAAGTCAAACTGTCCTATTCCAAAGAGCCTTGCACGCCAAAGATTGATGGTGGCTATCAACAGTTGAGCAAAGAAACAAAACCGGCAAAAACCAATAATTTTCTGTACAAGGTTGTAGTATCCGTGATATGGGTATCAAACAATTTCTAAAGCCCTGGTGGTTTGGTATGGTTTCGAAAAATATATTAGTTAGTGCGTGAAAGCACTGGTGTTTTTTTATTTAGTATTATTGTATACATATCTATACATCTAGCCCTGACGTACAGAATAATACTGTCTCCATCCCAAAAAGAACGTAATTATGAGACTCATGACGATCAATTTGACTAAACTTTGATCAAGTTAGTAATAATAATATCTCAAACAAGACTTATTACAAAATATATTACGTCACTAATTTGTTGAGACTTTTTTTTATTATAAATGTTAGTACTCTTTTGTAATTATGGTCAAATTAAAATCATTTGATTTCTCAGGAAAACGACAATTGCATTCTTTTGGGACTGAGGGAATAAGTCAGCTGTCCACAAAGTGTGAACTCAAGCAGGTTCATCTCAGATTCCGTTCATGTTGAAAAGAAGGCTGAGGTGGTGGTACAAAGTCGTCGCATACGGGGCTGGTGGTTGCAGATTCCCTGATATGGACTATGGAGGAAAAGTCGACTATTCGTACAGTTATTCGTTTTTTTATTCGTTGTTCAACATTGGACTGGTCTGCGGTCTACTGAACTCTGGCAGATGGAATATTTCCAAGCTGATGGCGTTCTTGGCAACGATAGCTTTCAGAGTCGATTGTATTGCTTTTTTTGACATGAACAGCCGATTGTATTGCTTACAAGTACAAATTTTGTGTCTCTGATTTTGGTGCGACTGTGTCTACTGCCTAGACCTGGGCTGCAGGGGTTGCTAAAAAAACAGACCTGGGCTGCAGGGAGGGAAATATTGGCTTTGGAGTGGGCTTGTGCAGAAAATGGGCTTAATGGGGCATGTGGCTGATTTTGTGCGAAAGGAAGAGACTTTCGGGAGGATTAGGCCCGTGGCAGGGCTGTCTAGGTTTATGGTTTAGGTTCTTTTTTTAGCTTGTATAATAAGTTTTTGATTAGGTCTAAGTTGAGTTTTGAATTTTTATTTCAAAACCAATCTTCCAATCATTCATGAATCCATGGCAACTCCAAATCACATCACTTATCAGGCATCTAGCGGTCTAGCCTATGTGCATGCAGAATTCTTAGTTAGGGTAGATTAATGGGAAGGGAAAAAAGTTGCGAGGGTTTAACTTTGGCCATTTGGGTTTGAGCTGGAAAACATCCAGAGCTTCCACTAAAATAAATTGTTTGATATAATAGAGCCAAATTTGGAAGAGGGCAATACGACTTACTAGTCCTTTTTAGACCATCAATTTACCTTGAAGTAATATAGGTTTGGGTTTAATCCTAAGGTTTAGCTGACCGGACTTCTAGTAAACACTATACCACAGCCCAAAGTAGTGTCCAACAGAGGGTCGCTATAAGTATGGAAATAGCGTTGGACGGTCGGTCACTATATATTGGTGGCGAACGGTCGGTCACTATATGTTACAGTTACGTCCCAAGGTTGGTCGGTAATTTTATTTCGAAATAGCATCCGACAGTCGGTCGCAATAACTCATTAGTAGGTCCGTTCGTCGGTCGGTATATCAAATTGGGCCTGCGCGCCCATAATTTAGCCCGTTTCGCGCCTAAAAATTGGAAGGCCCACACATCAGATGAGAGTGAGTGGTTTTAGGAAACCTAGCCACCGCTCACAACCAGACCCATCGCCAGAAATCCCGCCGCCGCCGCTCACTCCCTCCGCCAAAAATCCCGCCGCCAGCGCCCGACTCCCTCCGCCAGAAACCCAGCGCCCGAGCCCCTACGAAGCGACCCTCGAGAGCCCGACGCGCCCCGCCGCCGCCAGAAACCCAACGCCCGACTCCCTCCGCCCGAGTCCCTCCGCGCGACCCGAGCGCATCCTCTCGCCGTCTCGCGGCCGCCACGGCCGGCAGGAAGGCGGAGCTCCCCGCGCCAGGGTCCCCTGCCGCCCCCTGCACCCAAGGCTCATCACCGGCGTTCGCTGCGACCGGCGTGAAGATGGCGCTCCCCTCGTCTTTGGCGTGAAGGCTGCGCTCCCTCGTCTTCAGCAGCACCCGAGGAGGCGGCCAGCACGTTGCCTGGAAGGTGTGAGTGCGCCCGAAGAAGAGGAGAAGGACTTCGAGGACGCTCTCACCGACGAGCAGCTGCGAGAGGTAGTGCCATGATCACCCCACATCCTTACTGCAATTCTCCTCACAGATCTAATGATGCTATGAACTGAGGTGCTTTTACTAAGTCTGATTCGTGCATATCAAAGCCTAAAGGTGGCGTCAATGTAATTCTATCTTTGTTTAACAACTAATTCTTTCACTAAGTAAAGAGTCATAGAGCTTAGCATTTGAAACTATTTTGACAGATTTGCATATGTGCCACTCTTACTAGTTTCAGTATAAGCTCAAAGTATTCCTCTTACTAGTCATGGAGTGTATGATGCTTTAAAATCTCTTTCTGTAACAGTTGGGACTTCTTAATAAATCTCAAAATAACAGGTGTTACAGGAGGGAGTAGGGGCTGTGAGGTGTCGTTGTGCTGATGCCAGGAGTCTAGATCTGGGAGGTGTCTTCCTGCTGGGACCAGTAAAGATCCGGTGTCCTGTGGAAGAAACCATCGTGTTTGCGTGGACTTAAACAAGAGGACCAGGTGATGCTCTCTCCCTCTCTTCGTTCTGCATGTGTGCTTATTTTAAGAACCATTAATTTGTGGTGCCCCAAGTTTCATGGATGGATTATATGATTTGGACAGCTTGTTCTCCCCTCAGTAACGATTGATGGATAAGTCTTGGATTGATGATGATGCTAGGTAAAAAATAATAGCTTCAGAAATAGTGAAAGCGCTATATGTAGCTATATAAAATGGCTTTTAACACAAAAGTTTCATGTAGGCATGAGAAGGCATATTTGCAAGGAGTGGATAGTTTCTTAACTTTTGCATTTAGTAACTCAGTTTGTTGGTAGCAAGATCTTTGTGCCCATGTAGAAAGTGTGTCAACTCTTTACGGAAAGAGGCTAGTGAGGTCCGTGAACATTTGATATGTGATGGGTTCCTAAGAGGGTATAGAACATGGAATTTACATGGAGAAGCTACCCCTTGTGTGAATCGTGGAGGCTTTGCTGGTGATGATGTTGAGGGTGTGGATGAGTCCAATTAAGATGATGACATATCTGATTTGCTCAGAGACTTAGCTGCTGGCTTAGATGATAGGGGAGATTATGAGGAGGACAGAGATTATGAGGAGGACGGTGTTCGGATCCTTGTAAGGAGCTAGTTGCCATTCAAAAGTTAGTCGCGAGAAAACAACAAAGAATTGTTCCTAATTGCAAGAAATATACACAACTTCGATTTATTATTAGATTGCTCCACCTCAAACTCCTTGGAGGATGGTCGACAAATCTTTCAACTTTGCTACTAGAGCTACTTAATGATGCATTCCTGAGGGTTCAGCACTAGCTAAAACCTTTCATGAGGCTAAGAAATTGGTGAAAACCATAGGAATTGGGTATACTAGTATTCATGCTGTAAAAACAATTGCATTGTATTGGAAGGGGAACATAGATTTGGATTCATGTCCAAAGTGTAAGCTTTCACGGTGGAAATCAGTAAGGAAGTCTCTAGATGGGAAACATACACATAGGGTTCCTATGAAGGTTCTACGCTACTTTCCAATAAAAAAATGTCTCCAAAGGCTGTTTTTGTCCTCAAAAACAGCTAGTCTAACAAGATGGCATGATGAAGGTAGAAAAAAAGATGGTACGCTAAGACACCCGCGAATTCACCTCTATGGGATGACTTTGATAAGAAACATCCAAAGTTCTCTGAAGGTAGTCGGAATATCCGTCTAGCATTCGCCAGTGATGGTTTTAATCCATTTAGAATGCAGAATGTTAGCTATAACATTTGGCCTGGTATCTGTATTCCCTTGAATTTTCCACCTTCAATGTGCATGAAGCAATCAAATTTCATTTTGTCTTTTCTGATACCTGGTAAGGAGGCTCCAGGTATGGATATGAATCTGTATTGTGAGCCACTTGTTAATGACTTGTTGGATATGTTTGAAAATGGTGTTAGAACTTATGATGCTTCGAGGAGAGAGTTCTTCCAATTGCATGGCCATACAACTGGGTAATAAGCAACTCCTCTTCTTGTTTCTTATTTCCATATTAGGTGAATTAACTGGTGGTGTCTCTAATAGCTGAAGCTTTGCAAGACATCAAAGACATCCCAATCGGGTGAGGCTGCTGGTGTTGTTAAGGCCTATAGGCCCATATTCCTATATTTAGCCATGAGGCTCACTACATATAGTGCCCTTGAGGCATCTCTACAGCTCACACTCTGTAATTCCCAAGGTGCGTAACATGGTACCAGCTCCGTGGGTTAAGGTTAGGATTAGATTAAGCTAATTCAAACACGATCCATATTCCTTGGGAACCTTTGTTTTGCGCAGCCCGTCGCCGTGCTTCCTCGTCGCCCGTGTTCCTGCGTGGACGGCCCGTCGTCGTCTTCATCATCTGTCTTCGCGCGGCCCGTCACCGTGCCCGTCGTCATCGTCGCGCGGCCCGTCGCCGTGCCCTTCGTCATCGTCGCGCGGCCCGTCGCCGTGCCCGTCGTCATCCTCGCGCGGCCCGTCATCGTGCCCTTCGTCAACATCCCGAGGCCCGTCGCCGTGCGCGCGTCTTCTGCGCTCGCGGTTGGCCCATCCCGGACCGCGGCTTCCGTCAATCGCGACCGCGTCTTCCGCCAATCGCGGATCGGATCGCGACTTCCGCCCGTTGCGGATCGCGCAATTCCGCCCCGTCCGTCGCGGATCGCGCGACTCGCCCCGTCCGTCGCGGATTGCGCGACTCTGCCTGCTCGTCCCTCGCGGCTCGTAGCGGGATCCTCTCCGTCGCTGGCAACTTGACTCCGCATCGTCGACTGCCGTCAACTTCCCTGCTTTGCCCGTGACAGAGCAGAGGAAGTTCTGCATTGTCGTCATCTTGCCTGCTCTGCCCGTAACATAGCAGAGGAGGTCCTGCAGTCCGCTCGTCACCAACCAGAGGAAGTCCTCTGTTCTGCTTCTTATACCACTGTGGTAACAGATCGCTGCATCTCTCCTCCTTGGTTAGCTGTTAGCAGTTATTTCAATCATGTCTCAATCTCAGCTCAATGCAATTGTCATCCGTATCACTTTAGAGGGTCAAAATTATCCTGAATGGGCTTTTTTTTGTGGAAACTGCATTAAGGGGTCATGGTCTATTACATCATCTAACTGATAATGTCCCTAAACTTAAGGAAGATGGTAGTAATGCTACTACAGTAAAGGATTGGGGTATCAATGATGGCAAAGTGATGGCTGCAATGGTCAATAGCACTAAACAATCCTTGATTATGAGTCTATCTAAGTTCAAAACTGCTAGAGCCATATGGGAAAATTTGAAGCAGCGCTATGTACAGGACAGTGGGGCTCTTTTACATAGTCTTATGCAGCAAATACATGTCATTGAGCAGCATGATATGTCAATTGATGAGTACTATTCTGCTTTTGATCGTTTGATGGGATCATTGACTTCCATGGTTCCTGAATGTTCAGCTGCCCCTTGTTCAGCACATAAATTTATTGAAAAGTTTTTCACTTATAAATTTGTCATGGGAGTTCGAGCTGAGTATGATTCCATCCGTACACGGTTGCTCCACAGTTCTTCTAATCTTACTATGGCAAATGCTTTGAAAGACTTACTTGCAGAAGAAACTCGTCTCAAGTCCCTGTCCTCCGCAGTGTCTCATGGTGTGTTGGCAGCTTCTCGGAGGACTAATGCACCCAATATTACCTCTGGAGAGCCCTGTAAGCATTGTGGCAGAACTACTCATCTCTTAGAAAATTGTTTCTCTCGTCATCCAGAGAAGTTGGCCGAGTATCGTGCGCGGCATGCTGCTCATGGTGGTCGTGGTCGTGGACGTGGTACTGGTTCTACTACTAGAGGCTCAGTTTCTGTTGCTGCCTCTTCGACTATTGGTGCTCCTTCGGCTTGGGTGCTTGATTCGGGTGCTTCCTTTCATGTGACTTCGATCGGTCAGTTGGTTGCACCAAGTCGGTCCACGATGGCGCCTCTGTTCAAACGGTGATGGTACATCTTGCCCTATCGTCATCGGGGTTTACTTTGCAATAATAATTTTTCGTACCCGAGTGTTTCCTTTGTACCTCGGTTGTCTATGAACCTTATGTCGGTTGGTCAAATTACCGACTTTAATTGCTTTGTTGGCTTTGATGACTCATCTTGTTTTATTTAGGACCGTCGCGGCGGGAAAGTGATTGGGGACCGGCCATCGCCGTAAAGGTGCCTCTAGCCTCTACGTTTTAGACACCCTGTGTCTTCCTTCTTCTCGCTCCATCTACGGCTCATGTTTCGTCCATTTGCATTGTCTTCGCCTCTTCATTTGCCAAGTGGCACCATCGTCTCGGTCATCTTTTTGGGTCTCGCTTTTCCTCCATGATTAATAAAGGTTGTTTAGGTCATACCTCTGTTGAGTCTAGTTTTCATTGTAAGGGTTGTAAGCTTGGCAAACAAATACAAGTTGCCTTACTCTTCTAGTGTTTCTCATTACGCTAAACCTTTTGATCTTATTCACACCGATGTATGGGGTCTGCACCTTTTGCTACAAAAGGTGGTCATAAATACTATGTCATTTTTATTGATGATCATTCTCGCTATACATGGATTTATTTCATGAAACATCATTCACAATTGTGTTCTATTTATCGAGTCTTTTGTTCGAATGGTTCACACACAATTTTGTACTCCCATTAAAATTCTTCGTTCTGACTCTGGAGGCGAGTATTTATCTGCTGCTTTCCGCCAATTTTTGTCATCTGAGGGGACACTTGCACAGCTCTCTTGTCCGGGTGCTCATGCTCAGAATGGTGTTGCTGAACGTAAACATCGCCATCTCATAGAGACAGCTCGCACACTTTTGATTTCATCATTTGTCCCTTCTCATTTTTGGGGTGAAGCCGTTTCCACTGCTGTCTATCTCATTAATAGGCAACCTTCATCCAAATTGTCTAATAAGTGTCTGGTGAAGTAATTTTTGGTACTCCTCCTAGCTATAATCATCTTCGAGTTTTTGGATGCACTTGCTATGTTACGCTTGCACCTCGTGAGCGCACAAAATTGAATGCACAATCTGTTGAGTGTGTTTTTCTAGGGTATAGTCCTGAGCATAAAGGATATCGATGTTATGACCCTTCTTCCCATCGCATTCGCATCTCTCGTGATGTTACCTTTGATGAGGATCGCCCCTTTTTTTATAACCCTTCCACCAAGCCTTCATATTCTCCCACAGAGTCCACCTCCTTTTTAAGCCTTCCTTCAAATCCATCCACCGATGATGCCTCTGCATCATCTGATCCGCCTATTTCCATCACACCACCTTTGCCTCCTATAACATCCTCGCCTATTTCCAAACCACCTATTACACGTGTCTTCAGCCGTCGTACCTCCGAGCTTCCGTCTAGTTCTCCCACCATGGCCAGTCCTGATGAGCCCGTTGCTGATGCTACTGATAATAACATTGATGATTCACATGATGCTGAGTTACAGGTTGCTCCACAATATAATCTTCGAGACCGCCGCACCATTCGGCCTCCGAGAGAAGTATGGTTTTTCCCATGTGCATCTTTGTTGTTGATGAGCCATCCAATTATCAGGAAGCTTCTTGTATTCCCGAATGGCAGCTAGCTATGATTGAGGAACTTGCTGCTCTTGATCGTCAAGGCACTTGGGATCTTGTTCCATTGCCATCGCACACAGTACCTATTACATCCAAGTGGGTATTCAAAATTAAGACCAGGTCAGATGGTTCTATAGAGAGATATAAGGCCCATCTTGTTGCCGAGGTTTTCAGCAGACTCGGGGTCTAGATTATGATGAGACTTTTGCACTTTGTTGCTCATCGACGATTGTCCGTACAGCGATTGCGTAGGCTGCTGCTTCTTCGTGGCCTATATCTCAAATGGATGTCAAGAATGCCTTTCTTAATGGTGATTTGATGAAGAAGTTTATATGCAACCGCTCCCGGGTGTTGTCACTCCTCCAGGATATGTCTGTCGTCTTCGCCGCGCTTTTTATGGCCTTAAACAGGCTCCTCGTGCTTGGCATGAGCGTTTTGTCTCAGTGATACGGGCTGCTGGTTTTTCAGCTAGTGATCATGATCCGGCTTTATTTGTTCACTTGTCACCGCATGGTCGTACGTTGCTTCTTCTCTGCGTTGATGATATGTTGATTACGGGCGATGATAAGGATCACATTTCCCATGTAAAGCAACAACTCAGTGCTGAATTTCAGATGTCCGATTTGGGTCCTCTCAGTTATTTCCTCGGCATTGAGGTCAAGCAGTCTACTAAGGGATATCATCTTTCTCGGTCTAAGTACATACAAGACCTTATTGCTCGTTCGGGCATTACGATAGTCGAACTGCTGCCACACCCATGGATCTTCACTTGCGGCTTCGTCCCAGCGATGGGGTACCTCTTAAGGACCCTTCTCGATATCGACATATTGTGGGCAGCCTTGTTTACCTCACTTGTCACCGGGCTGATATTGCACATGCAGTCCATATTTTGAGTCGGTTGTTTGTGCCCCAACGTCCGTTCACTTTGGTCATTTACTTCGTGTATTGCGGTACTTGAGGGGACATCATCTCGTAGCTTATTCTATGCCCGTGACAATCCACTCCGGCTTCATGCTTACTCGGACTCCACTTGGGCAAGTGACCCATCGGATCGTTGTTCTATCACCGGATATTGTATTCTACTTGGCTCCTCTCCTATTGCATGGAAGTCCAAGAAGCGACAGTGTATCTCGCTCTAGTGCGAGGCTGAACTTCGAGCACTTGCCACTACTACTGCCGAGATTATATGGCTTAGATGGTTGTTGGCTGATTTTGGGATTTCTTGTGATGTCGCCACACCTCTTCTTTGTGACAGCACAACGGCAATACAAATCGCCAATGATCCTGTGAAGCATGAACTTACTAAACATATTGGTGTTGATGCCTTCTTTACTCGGTCTCATTGTCGTCAGAAGACCACTGCTCTTCAATATGTGCCCTCTGAGCTGCAGTTGGCTGATTTCTTCACTAAAGCACAAACACGGGAGCAGCATCGGCTTCACTTGATCAAACTCAATGCTTCAGATCCTCCACTTCCACCTTGAGTTTGAAGGGGGGTGTTAAGGCCTATAGGCCCATATTCCTATATTTAGCCATGAGGCTCACTACATATAGTGCCCTTGAGGCATCTCTACAGCTCACACTCTGTAATTCCCAAGGTGCGTAACAACTGCAGGGAGGACAAGGGGGTCCTACTGGTGGATTACATGGCCAAGGGTAGCCTGGAGAACCATCTCTTCAGAAGTGAGCCATGCAGTAAGTCACATTCTCTTTTAAATGAAGGCATGGATGCCACAATTTGCTTAAGCTGCAGTAGCCATCATGCCAAAATGTTGGATTTGGGACTGATCCTTGCTAGCTTTCGAACTGAATTGGGTAATTGAATAAGAATAGTAGTGTGCCTGATCCTTTCTTCAATACCTATGCATCTAGGCTGTTGCCATTCAATTTCAGTCTTGGGTTCACATATGTATTAAATTCAACATCATATATCTATTATTTGCCACAAAATCACTGGGTATCATCAGTATTTATTTATGTCAAAAATATGATTGCTTAAAGAACATTTTAATATCTAACACTAACTAGGGAAAGGTGCTCCAGCAGTCCTGTCTTCAAATATAGTTATTATTTTATAAAACTTGTACATCACTTCTCTTGACTTTGCATACAAAAGAGAGAAGAGATGGAGCTCAAGCTTATTCTTTTCAACTCCAAATCTGTACAATACAACTACTGCTCATGAATCTTAGAACTTTGTAGAAGTTGAATCTCTAGTTTTCATTGATGGATGCAATCTTTTATTTGTAGGTGGGAGGTAATGGCTAGAGGTGGCCATGCAGGAAGCAGTTGGATGGAAGTGTGCATGGCTAGTGCATTATTTTGGACATCCTAACTAGAAATGAATGCTTTTGTTAAGAGACTTAAATGATGAATTGTAATGAGTGTAGACAAACCATGAGATGTCAACTGTGCAATTAGTGCAAACATTTGAGTTATGTATTATTCTATCTTGATGGCCAAACTGCCTTGATGTAACTTGTTTACCCAAGTTATGGGCTTATGAATATATGATATAATTCGAGCTATGATGATCGATTCTCATTGTCATGATTTTGTATTGTCCAAAATGAAATTGGTGATTTTGTGGTTCATTAGTGGTATGTTTAATTGTATGATTAGTGCTAATGCTAATGTTAATTAAAGGACTATTATGCTGTTAATTTCTTGCATTGATCACGTCTGATGGTTGGTCGCTATATAATATATCGTGTCTGATGGTTGGTTGCTATAAGTTTCTAACTGGCGTCCAACGATCGGTCGCTATATGTTTAACGTCTCGTCCCCCGGTCGGTCGCTATAAGTTATAGCGACCGACCATACTTATCCCGACGCCACTTATTCCGTCCGTTCAAGTTGGTCGCTATATGTTTATAGCGACCGTCCGTAGGCCGCTAAACTGGCTTATAGCGACCAACTGTAGGCCGCTGTAGATAGGCTATGGTATAGTGAAATAAGTAATCTATAATTCTTGTCCAAATCAAAAGCGAGCTCATCCTTGAAACTTTTGTCGTTGCAAATGGTTTATGGATCATGGTAAACATCTTTTTTTGAAAATAATTCTTCAGTCTCGGTTGCAAGACAAGGAAGATAGCTTTGGGACTAAAACAAAACACATTTGAAAAAAAGGTTTGGGATTAAAAATTCATGATCTTGTTTAGAGATTTTTATTTTATATAGGCAAACCATTTATAAATTGATAACAATAATCATTTTCCATGATCTTGATTTGGATTTGAGAAAGAGTGTGGTTGTTAATGCCAAGTTAAAAGAAATGGGTGTGATCATAACTAGCTTCAAGTTTTAAACCCAACCTTGCCGAAAAGGAGTTGTCTCTCCGAAAGTTGTTCAAATCATTCTACGGAGAATGTTTTTGTTTATACTTTCTGTAAGTGAAAATAATTTGTTTGAGTTTAATGTGAAGTCCAATTTGTACAAGTAATATATGTAATTTATTTTTGGTTAAATCATATATTTAAACTTGGTTCACACATTACTTTCAACAATATGCGTAAAACATTACCATGTAGTTGTAAACACCCATTTTTAGATAAAGGTGTTTTTTGGTAAATAGTTGTGTTTTTTCAAAAATATATAGGTTTGTTAGGCGAGACAACTTGTTAAGAAAATAGTTTGAACATAATATTAGTTGAAAATAAGTATTACTTAAAATAAGTATTAGTTGAAAATAAGTATTAGTTGAACATTTTGTTTTTGGTAACATAATTTCCTTTGTTGTTCATGAACGGAGTGATTAACTGGGCTATCTTCATCCTTGATGGAGTCATATATCACTTGCATTGTTTTGATTAGCTAGGGCCATCAGGCACATACTTTACTTCGCCATACTAGTTGGAGGATATATATACATAATTTATTATACACAAAAGATCAATTTGGATTCCGTTTATCTTGGATGATATTATACATGTGAGTGGTGATTTACATAAAAAATCTACAATAGGATGTCAAAAAAGATTGCAAACATCTTCGGCAATGGCACACTTTAAAATTAGGTCATTGAGAACATTGTAGATAGTCCAACCTAACATTGACAATACTCTTGTCGTGGACGTTCAAAGTGTGAACATATTAATGTAATACTAAATATTGTTTGTTTTTTGTATATATATTTTTATGTTTGTGCTGGAATCAAAAGTTCATTTGCATTTTGGTGGAAAATTTTCGAAGTGCAAATGGTTGTGTAGAGGCGGCTGCTATCCAAAGCCGCCTCCAGTGAACTCAATCATCAACTTAAAAAAGAAAAAAAATGTAGAGGAGTTTCAACAGCCTCTACAAATTTCATTTTCTGGAGGTGGCTCGGCACCGACCCGATTTGTAGAGGCGGAAAACAGACCGCTGGTATACCCGTCTCTATAGAGGTATACTAGACGCTTCTATAGTACGTTTACTATATGAACCATCCTTTAAAAATGAGCGGATTGTAAAGATCAACTATGTATTGTTGTAAAGAAAGAATCAAACTGTGTATATATAATTGGGATAAAATAGAGTAGAAACTAGTATGGGAACTCGCGTTGTGGAATGCTATTTGCAAATGAGTTCGTTGGTAATAATTGACGTTTTTCATAGCCTTTTTTTATGGTCATAAAAAAAAAACTGACATAGACAACCACAACATAACAAAGGCAAACCATTATTTCCACTTAATGAAGAACGTGCAATACACGCTTTCAAAAAAGAAAAACAAATCTTTACCTAATCTCTACCTAATAATTAATTGTGAAAATTTCCTACCCGCTTTTTTGTCCGCCCATCTCCTCGCGTCCGTAAAAGGATATAAGTCAGGATCGGTTTGCATGCCTAAGCAAAATCGGATCCTCAGCTATAAATAGAAGTAGGAAATAAAAACATATGTGAAAAAAAAAACGTTCTATTTCCGAAGAAAGATTCTATGTACGGCAAAAGAAGTTCTGAAAAAAGAATAATAAGGACAAAAAAATTCCAAGACAAACTCTTCCACATCGAAAATCATATAAGTCAAAAAAATCAGTTTAAGAAAAAAACTCTTTGCATCAAAAATCAAATAAAATAGTTTCAATAAGATAAAAAAGTTTATCTAAAGTAGACATATGCAAATTACAGTTCCCATAAATTAACCTTAGAGCATCTCCAAGGGTTTTGCATTTTTGCTTTGGCATTTGTAGTCATTTGCCAACTCTCAAAACAAAATGCAAAGAAAATAAAAGAGGACATCTCCAACCGTTTTGCAATTTTGACTTGGCAATTACCCAAAATAGGCAGCGTGGGTGGAGGGATGTGGTGCGAGAGTCGCGCGCAGGGATGTCGGAGGCAGCGCATGCGACAAATGCCAAGCGCGAGAGGCTTGGCATATATGCCAAGTCTCCCCCTCCAAATGTCAAGTTAATGAAAATGTAAAGGCCAAATGCATAACCATTGGAGAGAGTTTTTTAGGAGTTTTATGCAAATTAGTAAATGCCAAGTCCAAATGCATAACCCTTGGAGATACTCAGGAGACGCAAGGGAGAGCATGCGGGGGAGAAAATGAGAGAGACCGATAGCTTGTCAAACTGAGTCAATGAGATAATGGGATCAAGAGCTACCTGATTTGAATGGATTGAATAGTGGACTTGAACTTGACTTGACCTGATTGTATATTGAAATGATGCTATCAGTGTCCGCTTGAACCTTGTCCGCTCGTGCCAATACATTGTACTATAAAAAATTCACTCACATTAATTATTATTTTTTGGAAAAACGACAAGTTTCGGCTATAAGAGGAAATCTAATCGATCTTAGAAAAATTACAAGAGCTTAGCTCAGAGATGCCATCAAGGCAAACTTTTTGTTTCATAAAAGTACTTGGTCTGAAGTTATATGAGCACATCCCGTGGAGTTTAATGACGATCAATTAAATGCATGATGAATCAATCTCCAAGTTTTTATGTTTGTACGAGTCAGATTAAAATAGTGTTAAAAAAAGATAGTGCAAAACACAACTAATTTGAAGATGAATTGGAGAAAATGACGGGTTAGTTAAATAAAGTATGTGGCACAAGTCATATAAGTGACCATGTAATAAGTCACATATCCCGTTGCAACGCACGGGCATTTTTACTGGTAATTATTAATTGTGGAAATTTCCCACCATTTTTTTGTCCACCGGCTTTTTTCTGTCCGCCTCTCCTCTCTCCGTATTAATCGTGCTATAATTAACCCCCTCCTTCAACACTTATCGGACAAGAAAAAGGAACTTGTGCTGCAAGCCGTGACCGAATAGATTAGGCTGCATGCCGTAACCAAAATAGCAAGCCCACTCGCAAAAGAAAAAGGATATATTGGTCTATCAAATAAATAGCTCGGCGTGCTTGCGGCATGTGTTTATTTCAGCAACACAGCCACCAACCCACCATGCCTATTATTTTATTAGTTAAAAATCACAGCCATCACATCAAGTATCAGTTAATTACAAAACAAAACTGTTAGATCGGGGTGTGCCAATTATCAGTTAACTCCAAAATAAAAAAAAATCACATAGGGGTGTGCCTGTGGCATGTGTTCGCTTCATCAAGGCCACGTGTGTGCTACGTTCACACTTGATCGCAAACATCTATGTATACTTGATATGACATGACAGACTCAAAATTGTAGTCATTTATCCTGCCTGCTCAATCCAACTTAATTTGGCCCCGTGTCATCCGACTTCATTGCGTTTTACCAATTTTTTCGGGCAATCCACGCTTCCTTGTGTTTTTCATCGTCTCAGTTTTTCATCGAGCCTACCCCAATCACCCATCTCGTCGGACTCACGTGTTTCCCTGGTAGCGCACCCCACTTACCTTCACACTGCACTCCTCAAAGTCCGCTGTGTTGGCCTTGCACACCGAACTATGCCCGCACCTTGTCAGCTCCGCGCCCTCAGCATGCCAAGCAATCACACAGGTTCTAGGCCTAGCCAGCTATGCATGTGCGCCAGGAACGTGCGCCAAGAGCCCTATACTCTCTAGACTATGCTAGCCACACACGCCCCGTTCAACAGAGAACAACACACGGCCTGTACACGACTATCTTGAAGATGGATGACTAACATGTGTGCTTGTAAGATGCTTTAAGTGTATCAATATATATTGTCATGATGGATGCCGATGCATATTTACATCAATGGATTGAAATATTATAGAAGTATGAATACCATCATGAAGGTATTAACATCTTAAGAGAGAAAGAACAGTCTCGTTCAACCGGCTGAAAAGTCGGCAGATTTTCGCAGATTCAGTAGTGGTTTGTGAGAGGAAATAAGGTGAAATCTGCCGGCTTTTCACTGGTTAAACAGGACCAACGACCCATTGCAACGCACAGGCACTTTTGCTAGTAAAAGATAATAGTGTACTCAACCGATTGATACAAATAGATATTACGTTAAGACTAATAACAACAACTTTTCTACACAAATGTTGAGATTAGTAACAATACATGATACCAACATATAGGGCAACAACAAATACATGTATTCATACATTGCAACGTGTGCTATGGAAACCAGCTCTCTGAAGCAGCATTCAGTGCCACGAAATAGATTGATGTCTATTGTGCAACTTGTGCCAATACATGAAGGACAGGGTGCAGAAGAACAATCTTGGGTCCTGTATCCAAACTTATTTGCTCTGTCAGGTCCAGCATGTCTGGCATGACACTAGGTGGGAGGTTGTTGACAGTAGTTATTGCTTGTTTTTACCCCATTACAACTGTCAACAAAGTGTTCTTTCTAGAAGGAAACCACCGAGCAAGTAGTGACATAGGTACAAATAACTTGGTTCCACATGTACATATCAGTATTTGGATGCAGCACTCAGAATAGGAACTTTCCAGTGTCCGGAAGCTCCAAATGAAGATAGAACCACCAACCAATATGGCCAATGGACAAACCAACTCCACATTCATTAATGTCCTGACCTCTGAAGGCAGTGTGCAAAAGATGGGCACAAGGGTCAGGTCGGCCGACCTGACAATTGTGGGTCCAACACCACCATTGTGCTTAGAATTGCATGGTGAAGCTACCTGCAAAAGATGGCCCTTTGGATCCACCAAAGGTAGGTCGACTGACCTACCATTTGGACCATCTCGGACTCTGCCAGAACACCAGAGTCATCCCAATATAGTCCCAAGCAAGTGCCACCTTTGGATCACAAGTGTTCTTCCTCGCAAAGACCAATATCGTACCACATGGATACATAGGTCCACATGGAAGCAACCAAGAGTCCAAATGAGCTCAAATCTGGGAGACACACTCTATGACATGTGGGGACAACAGTGGATCAAGGCTGGTGGGCCCACGTGACAGAAGTATGGTCGGCCGACCGGACTTTGGTGGGATTTCACCTTGCCAAGCATCCCACCGACCTCAGGATCTTCTAGAAGGTTGGTGGGGCCCACCTGGCAGTCAAACCCAGGTCGGCCGACCTGGGATGTGGGCCCACCTTTGGTCGGTTGCATCCCACCGACGTTGGCAGCTCATCCCTGACGTCCATTCAAGTCGGTTTGGAGGTCGGTGGATCCAACGACGCATGGTGGAGGGGCACACGGATTGATGATGTGGCGGTGGAGTAGCCCCTACTCCACCTACTCAACCTCTCCACTATAAATACCCCCTCGACCTCACTTGTAACATACACCTACATTCTACATAAAGATACACTCTCTCATTTTAGTAGTAGTAGTGTCCCTCTGGCGGTTTCTCTCCTCCAGTTGTAGAGAGGCGAGTTCGGAAGAAGATCCGGGTCTGTCGAAGTCTCTTCTGCCTTCTTCCTCTCCAGATTCTGTAAGTTTGGCTAAGGTGCGAATATTTATTTGAGCATTCAGTAATTATTAAAGTATTTACTGGTTCCTTGCTTGCTACTTAGTATTTACTATTCAGTATTTATTTATTGCCTAGTTTATATTGTGTGAGTGCCTTGCTTATCTATAGTAAGCAAGGTAGTAATTATTAGTGTGGACGTGGGGTCGAGGCTAGTAATTACCCTGGTTTGCATTCAGTTCAACGGATCGCAATGGTAGTCGGCAGGTGGTGACAGCCCTGTCCGATCTACGTATTCCACCACGTTAGTTCCCGCACGTAGGACCTAGGAGTGGGCTGGCTCTTTCTTTTGAGTAGGGTGGTCCCGGCGCCCGAAGTAGAGACTTTAGTGATCGCTCTTTGCTCAGTTATCTATAGTACCTTAGCTCCACTATCCAAAACCTATCTACCTTTCCATCACCACTCTTGGACTACCTGGCTTTAGATTAGAACACTTCACGTTCCTTGTGGATAAATCGATACCTTGGAATACTCCTGGGTGAAAGCTACATCGGCATCCGTACGCTTGCGGATTATATCTGTTAGGCATAGGATTTGCCAACAGAGGTGCCAGTCGAAGTGGTAGAGAAGTGTGGCGAGTACAAGTTCTATATGTGCATGAGCAAACACAATGCCCGGACAAACGCCGCCCAGCCCCGAAGGGGATGAAATCATAGTCATCGAAACGCATGGCTTGAAAACCTCGAGGCTCATCCCAAAGTAACTTTGTTTTTTTTTTTAAGGAAGAGGAGGGGCTTGGAGCCCCTACTGGAATTTTATTGAATAAAAGAAATTACAACGGTTACAAAGGTTTGTCTCATGAAACAAGGAATGAAACAAAGAAAATCAACAAAACTACACAAAATTGTCTAGCCATTGATCAATTGCAGGGTGTAGTGAACTTTTTGCTCTTAGCACAACTAAGTCAAACTCTCTTCTGAATACTTCTCTGCATCTTGGGATAGATTGACCCAAAAGTCTAAAGAAGAACTTTCTTTTGTTCTGCAGGAAGATGACCAGAGCCATCAAAATGCTCTATGGACCCGATGATGCCCAGCAAGAACTTTGTAAACTTGTCTAGAAGAGAACAACATCTTTTGCTATCAGGATGATCAGTTAGCAGGAGAGTTTGCAAACTATTTTGGAGAATTTGAAACTGAGCATGGGCTTGAACAAAGAGAGGTAAGTGGAATAAATCCTCCAGATTTTCACTAAGAGCTGCAGTCTGTAGGGAAACATTTTGAGATTGTGCAAAGGAGAATAAGTGTGGACATGTTTCACTCCACAAATTGTTATTCCACACATCAAACCAGAGGAAATAGGTTGATCCATTCTGCACTCTGACAGAAGACAACAATTTGAAAGAATCTAAGAGCTTCAGAATGTCTGTCCACTAAAATCCTCCTCTAAAAGGTCTATCACTAAGAGGCAAATTATCTCTGGCATAATAATGGTTCCAAACCAACTGAACCCAGGGGATAGGTGCCTGATTGTAAAACTTGTGGAGATGTTTCATGAGAAGACTTTCATTTTGCTTTTCAAGATCTAAAACACCAAGTCCTCCTTTTGTTTTTGGTTTGCAGAATAGGGGCCAGGCTGCTTTAGAGGGCTTCTTGCTATTAAGATCTGCACCTCTCCAAAGGCAATGCCTCCTATACTTGTCTATCTGATGAATAACTGTCTTGGGAAGAAGAAAGGTGCACATGGTGAAAGTGGGGAGTGCAGTAAGAACAACATTTACCAATTGTAATCTTCCAGCTTCATTCTACAGGGAGGAGAAATTCACCAATCTTCTCTCACATTTGTTCACCAGGGGCCAGAATTGAGCAACTGTTGGTTTATTATGACTGAGTGGTAGGCCAAGATATGTAAAGGGAAGAGTCTGTTGAGAGCAACCAAGAGTGCTAGCTAGGATTGCGAATCTTTCATCAGAGACATTGATTGGTACCATGAAAGATTTGTCAAAGTTGACTTTTAGTCCTGTGGATTCTGTAAACCAATGTAGAATATCTTTAAGATGTTGAAGCTGGTTAATGTCTCCCTCAATGAAGATGAGGGTATCATCGCATATCTTGTAGAATAGGAAAATCATTATCAAAGGGCAAGGGGAGAGGCAACTTTAGGAGATTGTTGTTCTTAGCATTATTTAAAACTATCAGGAGATCTGCAGAAAGCACAAACGAAGTGGGGATAGAGGATCTCCTTTGTCTTACTCCCCTCTTGCGGTGAAAAACTTTCCACGGAGTTCCATTCAAATGTCTTGATGATGTACCAGATTTGAAGATGAGTTTCATCCAATTAATCCACTTTGAAGGGAAGCCTTTGTGCTCCATGATTTTTAGCATAAGCTCATGTTCCACCTTGTCAAAAGCCTTTTCAAAATCTAGTTTTAGAATGATGATCTCCCTTGTTGATTTGATGACATTGATGTAGATATTCCAAAGCCCAGGCAACACAATCCTGAATGGTTCTATTTTTAACAAAACCATATTGATTCTTGTGAATTAGAGAGGGGAGGAGAGGTTGCAGTCTATTGGCAAGCAATTTGGTAAGAAGTTTTGCATAATTATTGAGGAGGGATATGGGCCTAAAATCGAGACTCTTTGTGGGTCATCCTTCTTAGGAATTAGAGTGATAAAGGATCCATTTAAACTTTGCGAGACACAAGTCTTCGATTGAAAAACATGGCAAAGTGAGTAGAAATCATTTTTAATAATGTGCCAACATTTCTTCAAGAAATCAGTGTTGAAGCCATCGGACCGGGAGACTTGTCAGAGGGAAATTTTTTGACAATGTTATCAATTTCCTCATGGGTGAAGGGTGCAATCAGGCTAGAAAGATCAGTTGAAGAATCTAATAGCAAGGGCAGATCAAAATGAATGCCAGTAAAGTTACTAGAGCCAAGCCTTTCCTTAAAGGAGTTCCAAATCAGGTCTTCCTTGTCTGTGTGATTAGAAAGATGCTCACCATTGTCATTAATAAGCTCTGTAATTAGATTCCTTCTATATTTGACAGTTGCATTGGCATGGAAGAATTTTGTATTTGCATCACCCAGGGTTGCCCATTTAATAGTGCCTCTTTGCTTCCGGTAAGTATACATTCGTTGCCGAAGAAGGGAGATGAGCTTTTCCTCTAGAAGAGATCTAAAGTTCCATTCCATTAGTGTTGAATATCTAAAATCCTCCAACGGGTTCACAAAATTCAGAATGAGCTTGACATTGTCAATATTTTGTTTAAGATTTGACAATTGCATACTCCTTTGCTTGAGAAATTTTCTTAAATTTTTGAACTTTGCGGTAACAAGTTTATTTTGCATCTAAGTGATTGAAATCAGAATGCCAACCTATAGAGACTTGATCCATAAAATCTTCATGAAGAAGCCAAAAGTTCTCAAATCTAAACAGATGTGTTTTTGGAATAGTAGTAGAGATGGAAATAACACTGGGGATGTGATCTGAAGTCTCTGCAGTGAGGGTAGAAGCTATAGTGAGAGGGTAGGATAAAGTCCAACTAGTGGAAGTGAAAACCCAATCCAGTCTCTCAAGCAAAGGTGGTTGTTGTTTGTTGGACCAAGTAAATCTTTTACCTTTAAGTGGGAGCTCAATAAGGCCAAGGGAACAAATGGCACTGTTAAAGAGAGACATCTCTGCATAGTCAGCCCCATCCCTGTTTCGATCAGAAGGACTTCTATAAAGGTTAAAGTCACCTACAATAAGCCAATCAACTGATTGTGGCATTTGGACATGTTTGAACCAAGCTACAAAGTCTCTTTTCCCCTGAGGGGTGCAAGGTGCATATATGTTAGTCAAGATCCAAGTAGCATTGTTATGGAGAGAAACAAACTCAACCGAGGTGGCAAAGGAGTTTTGGAAAACCATAGTGCCTCTAAGAACTGAACTTTTTCAGATTATGATTGTGCCCCATAAGCACCAATGGATGGCAAGAACACAAAACTATCAAAGATGGTAGGGCAAAAATTATGAATATAAGGAAGATCAAAGTGCTCTCTTTTTGTTTCTTGAAGACAAAGCACATCACGGTGATAGAACTTAACTTGTCTCTAATAGCATTCCACTTTTTACTAGAATTCAAACCCCTAACATTCCAAGGTAATAAATTCCAACTTTTTACAGCCATTGTAAACTTATTGAAACAAAAGATTGCGAATGGGAAAAACATCGGTTCGGGGCAACACCATCGGGAGGTCCCTCCTCGGGCTCTGGTCCTTGGCGGTCTTCTTGTTCTTGTTTTGGGGGCCTTTCTTGGAGGTGCCAGACTTGATTGGCCCCTCAGAAGTGTTGGGCTTGGCCTTCTTGTTGTTTGGCTTGCTAATGGCATTTTTCTTTGGCTTGGAATCCAAGGATTCTTTGGAGAGTTTGTCCACATCAATCTTGCAGAATTCTACCCCCAGATCTCTCACTAGAGCATGAGAAAGAGCAGGTGGATCAGTCGAGCATCCTAGACAACATTTTTCTTTAGAGAAAGTGGGTCTAAAACCCTTGTTCGATTGAATATTCTATTACTTCTCCTGAGATCAATATCTGATAAAGGTGCTTTGTTACCCCTCTTTCCCTTTGAAGGAGATCTTGGAGGGGGAGGTGGTGGAGGAGAGAGCTGGGCATCTTGCTGCTGATCCTCAATTTCCTGCCACTTTGTTGGTGCTTCCTTTGTGAGGTTAGGATCCTCATGTTCTATAGAAGAGCAAGACAAATCAGAAATCACCACAGAGGGTTGATTAGATGGCAAGGAGAAAGAGTATGATTCAGAGTTACCAAATTGTTTCATCAAAGTATTCCAAGCTTCAGACTTGAGGAAGGATTTAGCCCAATCATATGAGCCCTGATGCAGCAATTGAAAGACAAAAAAATCCACCCATCGAGAAGGGACAGAAATACATGGTGTATTAGCATCAAAATTTGAGAGATATTTAGCCCAACAACGAATTGCCATGGGGCTTGGCTTCTGAAAGTTAAATGGGAGAGGAAAATTTGCAGATACCTGATTAGTAGAGGTCATGGACTAATTGAATAGACTAAAATCCAAAGCAGGTGTGAAAGTATGCACAAAGCCAAGTTGAATCTGATCCCAGGCTTCTGCAGGTGGATTCATTGTATCTGCAGAGCTGCTACCTTGAAAAAAGTTACTAGACTCGCCCACCTAGGGAAAGATCATGCCTAACAACATCCAAGGACTTTCACGGAACCAAGGTATTCAGTTGAGGCTCCTCAATATTTATCTCATTTGAATGTTGATATTTATCGAGTAGAGAGTTGATTGTCAAGTGCAGGTTCAGGTGCTACCAGGTTATCCAAAGCATTGGAATCAGAGCTTAAGACATTGAGCTCAGTGGACTGATTGATCCTGTCAATCAAAGGACCTGAAGAGGCAGTAGCAATTTGAAAGGCATGATTAAGATCCTCTTCTGTAGAAGCTGACTGAACATTTGCTGAAATTTGGAGAGCAGAGGCAGAGGCAATGTCATTACCAATGGTAGAGCCAAGCTGCGAAATTTGAACTTGCTGATTCATCAAGTTGTGATCATTTGAGTTGGAGCCTAGATCATGTTCATGGGTGTCCACATGGAGGTAATCAGTCAACTCATTAATTTCTTCAGGCATAAGAGGTTGGAGCTTGGGGGTGGATGTCAGAGTCAGTATCAGTATCTGCATCCATAGCTAGTACACCCTCATTGCCCTGGTTGTCCTATTGATTTATCAAAGCCCCCTCTGGAATGTCAGCTTGAATGATTTCTTCCATTGGCTGATCCTGATTTTCTGCAGTAGCCACATCAACAACAACCACTTGGTCCTCTTGTTGGATAGGGATCAGCAGGGGTGCCTCCTCATCATCACCCTGAACAAAGTCATTGCCATTCTATGGCCATGGATCCCAAGCTTGCTCTGGTGCATTAGGAGCCAAAGGCTCTGCTGGAGGAGGAGGTGGACCCTAACCAAGATAACCAAAACCATGAAACTCATAATTATTGGGACCAATGTCATCAGGATCAACATGAGGAAAACCTTCATTAGGTGCTTGGAAACCAAGGATGTTTGCAGAGATAATTTCACACTGAACTGTCCAATTATCTCACTCCTGGGTTTCACCCTTAGTAAAGTTAAAGAACCAGGGGATCTCATCCAAAGCTGTAACTCTGACCTTAACAAGTGCTCTAGACATATTTTCATGATCTTCCTCCAAAACAATCACTTTACCAAAATTTGACACTACTTTCTCAACTAATTCATAACTCCAAACATCAATATCGAGTCCAAGCATCATCAACCAAACCTCATGAGTAAAGATGGTAGTAGTATTATTCCAAGCCTTGTCATGGGGTATGAAGGTGACAAAGAAATTACCAAATTGATGCGGTCCATGGTTGACAAGAGCATCTCTGTGTGAGACTCTGGTGAGAGTGACATAGGCCTGTTCGAAAGGACAAGGCCGAATGTTGAAGTACGGGATGTTCATCTACACATTGAGAAACTGAGCCAATGTCTTCCTGATCTCTTCGAAGCTCAGCTGAGCATTGGGCAGTGGGTTGATGAAGGCAATGGCCATATTGTTGTGCACTCAACGCAGCCGGTCAGTAACAACCCAACGCATGATCGGCCTCCTTGGCACCATGACGCGTTGACCCCATTCTGGCATGAATGGAGTCGGATCCACAAAACGGTAGGCCATCGCGTTGGCTTGGGGGTTTACTATAGCTGGAGGAGTGGAGTATAAGAACCAGGCAATGTGACGAATCAGAGGAGGAGAAGCAATACCAAGCACTTGCTTAGCAAACTCACAGAAAGAGTTGAAGGCGATCGTCGCCGGTGGAGGTGAAGCTACGGTCGCCTCCGGAGCAGGAGGAACCGATGTCGACGCCGGGGTCTCAACCTCTTCGTCAGTGAATTCAGACGCAGTAATGCGCCAGGGCAGAGTCCAGGGAACGGTAACAGGGGGCGGTCGATTTCTAATGCCGGTGATTTCTATGAGGTAATCACGCATTGACTTATAGAATTTTGTCGGAGGGGGAGAAGGCCCACTGGTCATTGACTGTTGATGATGTTGTGCCTGAGAAAACGAAGCGCCGCCCCCAGGGATGGAATGCGATGATCGAGGTAGGGTAAGGTACTTTCCAGATTCATGCCCGGTGACAAAGCAAATTCGGCAACGAACTGGGCCGAGATAACGGGAGCTCAAATGGGCTGGTGATAGACATTTATGACAAAGGTCAACTAAAGGCCCGTGCCGGAATTTAATTTTTTTTTGATCCGGGTAAGGGCCCAGGAAACCAGCCTGACGGAAAGAAACGATCATAGCCATTTTAGCAAATTTAACCGAATTAACACGACGATTATGAGTTTTGTGATGAGCATTAATTGCATGAAAATGAGATTTGAAAGAAGGAGATGTCATGGATGACGAGCTTCGACGAGGAAATCGAACAATAGGATTGAGGGGGACAGCATTTGCACCTGTAAGACGAACGGTACGACGATTAGAGACCTCAACCCATTGAGCGTCTTGCTCAGCACACCAATTCTTGTACTCCAGATAGGATTTTGGACCCCCATCACTCCAAAGATGGAAGAAGATGACAATGTGGAATCCTGCTTGCTTGCAAGGAACCGAGAATCTGAACACCCTGTCAGGTAGTTGAACAGCACGGAAATGCGAGGGGGAGCCCCCAAGAACAGATTGGAGCAAACTCTGAACCAAAGTAGCTGATAAGCGAAACTTGCAGCGACCAATGGAGACGACAAGGAGAAAATCCTTAGATGAGAAGGAGAACGGTCTATTGATCGGGCAACCAAAGCGACGAAGAATCTCGGCTTCCACAACCTTACCTGGACGAAGATTGAAGGAAGCCATGAAACAGACTTGGGCTGGAGGAAGACGCCACCCGACTGGCGGCGAGGGAGGGACAGAGCACTAACAACCGGCGACGGACGAGCATGCCGCCGGTGAGCTCCGGGAGGGCAGAATCGCCTCGCTCATCGCTCCTCCCATCCGGTCACGCACTCGTCTGCTGAATCTGTTAGTTTTTCTTTCTTTATCATCCCAGTAACTTTGGTCCCTACTAATAGCCCACGAATTAACAAAAACCATTGTACCCCTAGGCACACCATATCCAAGAATCTTACAAGACTCTTGGCTCTCTTTTGGTAGCGGCAGAGGCGGTGCTGCTTCAAATACTTGAGGTCAACTAAGTCATTTTCAGTTATCTTTGGTTTACCCTGCAAGACGTGGTGTACCTCCAATTTGGCTTTCCATAACTGTTGGATTCCTCATGAGCTCTAACATGGCCCACTGGATCACTGCTGATGTGGCTGTACTTCCAGCAACAAAGATATCCTGTAATTAATAAGATGTTAGAGTTTTATAATATGTAGTAATACATTATCGTGGATGATTTTAGAGAGCGCACGCGCTGTATTTTATCCTATCGCAATCACAAAATTAAGATCAAACGACACAGTGTATTGGTATACTCACAAGAATAACAGCTTTGATGGCGGCAGTGGTGAGAGAGCTGGCAGCTGGGTCGTCGTCTTCCTTGTGAATAGTGAGAAGAACATCTAGCAAATCAGGAGTCTCCGTGGTGCCATCTATAGTGTCAACAACTGCGGTCTCCATCTTTCGCTCCTCATGTTGGTGGATCGCTCGGTCCACAAGATCAAACAGCTTAGAATTGTACTCCTTGGCCTCACGCACAGAACCACTGAGGGCACGCATCACACGAGAAGATGGGAAAAGGTCCGCGATCCTAAACCCCGTTGCTTTCCTATATATGTCATGGCTACGGCATCCAAGAACTCATCTCGCCACTGGAAATGGTCTCCCATGATGGCTCGCAGAGCAGAGTCGGCGACGAGCCTGGCTACACACGCACTGAGGTCCACGACGTCCACTTGCCCACCGCCGTCGCTGCCACCGCTGCCATCGCTAGGCTGCAGGTCTGACGACTGTGACGATCTGGCAATGATGTCACTGATCAAGCGTGCAGCCTCATCCTCATGAATCGGGCGGAAAGAGCGCACACGGTTCGTGCTGAGAAGCTCAACGGTGCAGATTTTACGGAAGCGACGCCATACGGCGCCATAGGGCAGGAAGAACAGCCCCAGCTTGTCACCGATGGTTGCTCTCACGGTGAGGCTCATAGCCCGCGTAGCGAAGGTGACGTCGTGCGTCTTGAGGACCTCCTTCGCGGCCTCTGCTCCCCGAGACGCAGGTGCATGAACGGGGGCATTGCACTGCTGTGCTAGATCGGCCATGATGCGGTGGACGGCCTGTCCTCGTTTCATGAGGACGTGGTGGAGGCTGCCGATTATTGGTAGCTGCCATGGCCCTGGAGGCAACCTTATTTTGTTTTTCCCTCTTCCTACCCACCATCATCCTACTACGGTAGTAGGATAACAGCTTGAAAGACAATAGCAAGGGGACAAGGAGAAGAAGTAATGGGAGGAAGTAGTACGATGAGCTGCAGCTGCTTGGGAAAAATTCCATGGTCGGTGTGTTTTCACACTCGAAGGCTCGCAGTGGCAACTACCTGCTGCTGTAAAGACAACTACCACGGCCGCAAGTTCCTATACATGCATGCAACGTTTATAAAGAGCCAATCGTTTCAACCAAGCTGCTTTTATTCCCAAAATACCCTAGTAGCTTTCGTACGTGGATGCGGCCGTGTGCGGGGCGGCATTCGTGCGTTTGGTTTGCTGGATTACTCTGAATTGGGAGAGATGACGGTCCACGGACGCTAGCTACAGATGGATATCGCTGTCTACCCACTGAATTTCTATGATGCCTCAAGGAAAGACCAACGCAGTAACGTCCATAAGTGGAGACCTAAATTGATGGGAAAGATGAGTCACGAACTGAACTAGATGGAGACCGAATTGAGGCCCACAGACAAAATCGGACTAAATCGACAAAAACGGACAAAACACAAATCCATAGTCCACGAAGTAGATTGAGAGGGACGAGTACAAAATCGAGGCATCAAATCAAGATCACCACCGAAAATCGGATAAAACCACCGACACTTATAATTTCATAAATCAGGCAAAATTAAGAGCAAGTTAACTTAGAGTCGGAGGTGGTGACATAGACGTCGGTGGAGATTAGGTACTTGCGGTGCTCCGCTGATCCTACCTCGGGCTCAAGCCCATCTCATTTCGCAGGGGGCATGCCACATGCCACACACCCGACGCCACGAAGTTCCAGCACTCTTAGTGGAGGAGTGCTCCTCCAGTGAGGGCGCGGCCATGGCGGTGTGCAAGGTCTAGAGGCAGGGCAAGTGGAAGTGAGAGCTCAGATGTATTATATGTCTTTCAGGAACCATGTGGCATTAAAAAAATATACTTCAACTAAAACGTATGTAGTAGCTAGCAAATTGAATTTGTTTTTGGACTCATGTCCAAAGGCAACTACATAACCTGGAGGCGCAGGAATTAAATTAAAACCACCACTTTCTTGTTAGGGCATGCTTTACCTGTGAAATTCATCTCCAAGCATGACCAATGGGTCCTTACAAATATTTATGCTCCTTGTATTGCCCCTGAAAAGATAGCTTTTCTTAATTGGTTTAAAAATATCAACATGCCTCATTCTATAAATTGGTAGATAGTGGGAGATTTTAACTTGTGCATAGGTGGGGACTTAATGATATGTTTTTGCTGAATGAAGCTATTAGTTCCTTGGGCTTGGTAGAACTTTCTTTAAAGGGAAAAGATTTACATGGACAAACAAGCAAAGAAATCCCTTACTAGAAAGGCTTAGTGGGTTTTTACCTCAAATTCTTGGACTTTAAGATATCCAAATACAATGGTCAACCCTTTAACCATGGAAACTCATATCACACTCCATGTGCCATCTCTATTTCCACACTACTAATTTTTGACCCAGTTTCAACACCCGAAAAGTGTTGCAATATGCCCAAAATAGTTGCGATAGCATAAGTAGCAACACTTTTTTTTTTGTTGCAAGGCGTTGCAAGCGCTAGCGTGGGTAAAGCTTTGGGCAACACTTTTCTGGAAAGCGTTGCAAAATACGTTTTGTATTTGCAACGCCTAAGCGTTGCAAGATAAGTTTTTGCTACCATTATAGGTGTGGCAAGAACAACTAATGCAACGCCTTGGCTGTTGCTAGATCTTGCAATGGCAACTTGCCCATGTAGTTGCAAATAGTGCAATAGCAACGATGAACGTGTGTTGCAAGAAAATTTATTGCCACGCTTAACGTGTGTGGCAACAACGATCATATTACAACACCAAAAAGTTGTGGCAACAAGTGCAATTGCCACGCCCAAGGTTTGTGTTGCTATAAGTTGAATCCTTTATTGCATCGCATAACGAGTGTGGCAACAAGACCTATGTCGCAACAGCATAAAATGGTGGCAACATGTGCAATTGCCACACCTTATGTTTGGTTGCTATAAGGTGCGATCTCTATTGCATCGCACAATGAGTGTGGCAACAAGACCAATCTGGCAACACCAAAAAGAGGTTGCACCATGTGCAATCGCCACATTCACATTGTCGTTGATATAAGGTATAACCTCTATTGCTACGCAAATTGTTAGTTGCCATAGGATATATTGCCAAAGAAAATGTGGTTGCCAATAGCCACTTTCACAACGCGCTTGGTTTGGAGCCACGAGACAATATTACAAAGCAATTAATTAATTAATCAGAAATACAATAAACATAGACAAACCATTTAAATAAAGCTATTAGACCAAAACAGTAACTTGTTCATTTGTTCACATCTTTGGGAACTAAACGATCCAAATATTCAAACTGAGTAACATTATTCAAACAAAGATATCCAACACATTTGTTTCTAAACCAAAACATCTAAGATGCTCCAGCTTCACTTTCTTGGCTCGGTCTCATTTGGAAGATCCCATCAATCTTGCGCTCCACTCAAAATGTCCTGAAATAAAGAACATTCACATTTAAGTATATGCAGTTATCATTGAAGAAATCCTTGCAAGCAAAAGTAAGCTATAGTCTAGAAAATAAATAAATAGAGAAGAAATGTCCTAGTGGATAAGCCAACATGACACAAGCAGAGAGAAGCTAACAACTAAAGCAATATAAGATGATGTATAAGCAAGCATATTGGACAATGAAAGCAAGTGAATTTGAGGCTTCAGAGAAAGAGAGACTTTGAGTTGTAGTTTGAGAGCCAAGAAGATTTAGTTGAGAAGAAATGTTTGACAATAGTATATACAACTGGCAAATAGAGTCCTGCATCTTAGGAGGTGTGAAGATGTTAGCAAATACAGTAAGCAGTAGCGTGCCAGCAGTGCATCTTAGGAGGTGCAAATAGAGCTAGCAAATACAGTATATCAGTAGCATGCTAGCATTGCAGCACGTGAGGAATGAAGATGTTAGTCATTTGGCCGTGCCCCTGTTCATTTAGAGATGATGTGAGATGATGTGTAGAAGTTTGTGATTAGCAGTATGCAGTTTGAGCAGGTATTGCAAACTATGACATGAAAATTCAGAAATTCATATCTGGAGATCTAGCCAACCAAAAATAACGTTCTTTAACAATTTGGAAAGCTTATGAAAAACAATATAACTTCTTAGCTATCAACAGAGCTTAGTTTCGAAGCTAACATGGTCGAATTACACAAAAGCTTAGAACTGTACAGCACATAGCAAAATCCTGAGAGCAAACTTGAAAATTTCATAGCTCCCAAACCAGAATGGATAAAATCATGAAATTTTTGGACAGCAAAGATAATTAAATTATCTACAACCTTTATATTTTCAAGTACCACAGAAATTGCCATTAAAGTACACGAATCATTATCACAAGCAAAACGGTTCAAACTGACACTTTCAGCACGCACTGCAAAAGTGATTCATGCATCCCTTTACTTGTCCCCAAACAAAGCAGCACTTAATCAACTTATTTGGACAGCCAAAACCACTCCTATCCTTACAACTTAGTCATGCCATATCTAGCAAGCATGAAGAATTAATTTTGTTCATCAGCAGATAGGTTCATAAAGGTATACATAGCAACACTAAACAAGCAATAGTTCACTGAAATGACACTTCATTGAAATTTCGTTAGCAATAGGAAAAACAAAGCTTACATGCAGTTCTTTCTGGGTCGTCTCTTGGGCGCGACATCAGTCAAGTGTGCCACACCATTCCCTTCTTTGTTTTGTGATTGATTCTGGGTAAGACTGCCTCTAGTGGTGCGCACATTGCTATCCGCACCTGTCGAAGCTGTGAGTTGTTTCTTCTGGTTTACCTGTAGGTTTTTTCTGCAACTCAATAAATTACATGAGAATAGTTAGGACTCATATATACCATGCACCTATATTCATGATGGTTGCAAACAGTTATGAATCTTAAATAACCTGATTTAATGTTGCTTCATGAGCAAGATGGGTTGTTTCTTCTCTTTGACTCAAGATGGGTTCACGACCATTTGAGGATGTTTCGTTAGCTGTCATTTCATCGGCTGTTGTTTCGATTGCATCTTGGTTAACCTGCATTTAAATTTTATTATTGCTACTACCTTAACTCCCATAGACAGGAACTTAATTGATTAATCTTCATATATTTAGTTTGACCATGAAGCATATTATGGCGATGAATGTCAAGTGAATGTCTACTCCTAGGTAGCCAACTTCTAGGCAGATATTGTCAACAAGATGGCTACACAGTGCCATGACCTGCTGTTGACCATCAAAGTTGCAATCTATTAACTCAAAATTGCAGACTGTAAACATATCCAATATTTTCACTACTGGTGCATCTATTAACCCAAAACTGGAATCAGACACTCAATTGAACATTTCATTGGCATCTGGAAATGCAAGATGGAGTATGCCATATAATTTGTTATTTACAACATTAATTAGCATTGTAGGGAATTGATATGCATGGTTATTGGTTGTCTAGACAAGACGACATACTTTAACTAGAACTCAGCTAGATTCAACCAGCTATATTTGATCATCACAATTATAAAAAAAAAAAAAACATGCTGCAGAATGCTGGTATGCAGCTAGCAGAGGAATTAATAAGCTGCAGTAGTTGTGGAAAAGAAGTATACTCTCTTCAAGTATTTAGTAGGTAATCGTATAATACTAGTACCTGTGGTGATGCTCCTGGCATTTGTGCTGCTAGCATTGACATGAACTCTTTCCAGGGGCGAAGCTAGAGCAAAATAATGGGGGGTGCACCACTTAACTCATAACTACACTGACCAATATGATGTTCCATATAAAATAGCATAACTAATGTGTCACTACCAGATTTTAATATTAAATTTGACTTATAGCAATAGAGATGAGATTTCGGTCGAAACATAACACTCACCATTTCAGAAAAAAAGAAGTGTATCCATTGATAAAAATGCCAAAATCGTCAAGAAAACATAGCAAAATCTTTTATCCAGGAGACCATGATGAAGATCCCAGAAGTCTAAAATGAAAGAAAACAAATAGGTCAATTATTTACCAAATATTTTCTTCTAACCTATTCTCTATGATTTGGATGGTAAGCATCAATTTGTTTACTCAATCTAGGATTATATTTAATCTCCTCTTCCCAATTGAGATAATCTAGACATGAATTTCTGCTATTGTCTATGTCTTGAGCTTTTTATTTGAAAAACCTCTACATGTTACCTATCATTTGCATTCAATAGTCAAATTGCAAATGCATACTGTCATAAATCATAAATGTTTATGCATATACTAAAATGAGAAAAGTCCAATTAAAACACTAACCCTAAACTGCCAACTGCTGTTGGCCGTTGGGCGCTCGAGCTCGCTGCTTGGCTAGGCTTGACAAGACGATGATAGGGGAGGCGCGTGTAGGGATCGACGGATATTCTCCGGCGTCGGTGCCTGCCTTGCCGCCCTTGCATTATGTCGCTCGTTGCCTCGCTGCGTCAGGTGAAACACCGCCTCGTCGCCCCACGCTCGTGGACTCACGGCCACGGAAACGTTTCGCGTACAGACTTACGATTGATATCCCTGTGACGTGGGCTTGGCATATTGGGCAGTTGGGCCATTAGTGCACTGGTGGGTGCCTGCTTTTGGGCCATGGGGGTGCACCAACGGTGGAAATTTACTCCTCATAACGTGGTTACGTGATTGGCGTGGGTGCCTGGGCATCCAGTAGCTTGAACGTGGCTTCGCCCGTGCTCTTTCCTAAGTTCTTCTTTATCAGCCTCCCTTGCTTTCTGCAATTCTTCCATCTGACGACTATGTTCCTCCTTCTCAGCTTCCCTTTCAGCAACTTGGCTTTGGAGTTGTTCTTGTACCTTCTCGAGCGTAGCCTTCAACTCTTCATTTTCCATATGGGATGCAGTTTCGGAACGGGCCTGGTCCTCGAAACGTTCAGTCATTAGCTGCCTTCTAGTTGGATACCTTGCCAAATACCCATTACCACGAAGCTTGGATGATTTAGATCCAGTAGTTTGCTTGTATGCTTCCTGGAAAATAAGGTTTCTCTCTACTAAAGGAATAAAGCTATCTTGTGACTCTGTTTCCTTCTCTGCAATTTTGTTGTAAAGCAGTTTCCTAACACAAAGAATAGATGCAATCTTTTGTTAAACAAAAATTAGAAATGAAGAGCAATACTATGAATCAGTTGGTAAGGGTTGTAGAAACAATTATATACTCACATAGATAGCCTTAGATGCATCGTTTGTCCATTTCCCTCCCTTACAATGTGTTATCGCCCAAAGCTCACAATCATCTGGCTCTTCACCAGTTTGTGGATCTCTCTAATTTTGCCAAAAATGACACAAATAAATATTTCATCAAGTAAGAAAACATTGATATGTACGTGCTTCTTAAGTCATTACCAGTTCATAGCTGCACTGACCAAAAGACTTTGATCCCACCGTATGAATTGCATCAACATGCGAACGATTTTGAGAATTCTTGTTGCTACGTTCCTGTATGTTTTGTTTGTATTAAAACACAGTGCTACAAAGAAAACATTTATCTCTGCAAGTGCAATTGGCACAAAAAAAAAAAGTAAATGACATCGAACCTGGAATTTATCGGTGCCGAAATACAACACTAGATAGTGCCATTCAACAATGTTTAGGTCTTCAGGCTTATGTCTCATTCTCTCATCATAAGTTTCATAAGCCTTGCACGTTGAACTAAATGCTGATCGCCATCCTTTGTAGCGCTCATTAGCAATGGCCCATATCTTTTTCTTGTTTTCTAAAGTATTAGCAATGTCCCACTTTTTCTATTGAAAAAAACAAACAAACAAACCGGATCAGTTCCGACAGTATTTCACAATTAATATAGGAATGGAGCAAAACTGTGCGAAGCTTACCATTACTTGATCTGCTATATCCTCCTTAACTTCATCATCGATGTTTTTCCACCATCTCACTCCAATTAGTGGAGCCTTCCTCCTTGTAAACAGTACCACTTCATCGACAAAAGACCGCCGCCTACAGGTCCTCGCATTCTAGAGAATTCAACATCCAATTTCGTGGTGCCCTGCCTAGCTCTTTTGTTGGACACAGTTAACCCTTTGAGGGTCCCACGTCCTTTAAACTTCCTCTTTCCACTGCCAGGTCGCCCTTCAAAACAACATCCAATAGAATTTAATAATTGTTCCCGATAATGTTATAGAATATTATCACACCTTATACTAATGTTTTTCCAAAAAAAAATCTTCCAATCATTGACCAGCTGCTTTTCACGACGAGCATGACTTGGCCGTTGCATTGGTGGTGTTGGATTGTCGGATTGACTTGACTGAGTGCTTTGAAGCTCATCATATGCCTCTACCAATCATCAAGCATAAGTTAAAATTGGTATGAAGAACTGTTAAATTGATTTACAACTTGAAGAGGATATTATATTACCGATGTCATCAAGTTGTCCCTCATGACGTAACCATTCCCTGTATGCTTGGATTGTATCTATCCTGAATGTATCTTGCAGTTCTGGAAACATGCTTGTATTATTGAATTGTCTACCAATGAAATAAGATGCAGTATGGAAACTAGTGCAGCAACTTAACTTACCATGGCCTTTACCGTCCGCATGCAGTTCCTCAAGCCAGACCTTGTAGTCATAAAAGTACCTGTATTAATCAATCTTCTGATGTGTAGGTGTCCACGGCGGCAGGTCAGCAGCTATTTGAAGGTGGTGCCAGCCGTTGGAGACCTGACGTGTTAGGCAGAGAGATGCAGGTGTCCACAACGGCAGGTCGGCAGCTCGGCAGCTACAGACGTGAAGGTAGCTTTTGGCACGCGAAATTGATTCGCGCAGCAACACGGTCGCTTGGGCTGCTAGGGCTCACCAAGACTACGAACTAATAAGCTGGAAAACGTAGATAAAAAAGGTAGATTTATTATTATGTTTGATCAGAAAGAATCGGCCATGCCCCCATACAAAATATGTATATAGGGTGCCTGGTCCATGGCAATAGAGTCCTATAAGTATACGAACAAGATTAATCATCCCTTGTACATAAAGCTAAGAATATTTCCTATTCCTAACCGACATGGTCATATTATCTATGTGATATATCTCATCCTATACGTATACGTACAAGATTATATTTCCTAGTCGACGCAAGGATTTCTGTTCCCTTCCTATAAGATTTATCTTGCTTGCTTTCTCCAACACGTACAATCCATTTCCGTTCCCTTCCTATAAGATTTCTCTCTTGTTTGCTTTCTCCAACATGTACAATCCAGCATCCATCAAAATGACGTCTGAAGTTTCCTGTGATAGCCTGATGCCAAACTGCCACAGCTAGCACGCCAATCCACAATGTCTTTTTCTCCTCAATGCTGCTACTAGACTAACAAAAATTGATCAGAATACTTGTCAGCAACTGATTTATTATGCTCAAACATTAAATTAGAAATTAGAAATATTGCAGTAGCCTATGAATAGGATATTGGCAAGAATCAAATTTCACGACAAACCGAAGGCATCCAAATTATGCAATAAAAAAACTAGTGGCCTAGTGGCACCTAGCTCATGATGCGCCACCGCCCATCGACATAGCCATGGATGAAAGAAATCTATCCGGACAAACGTCGGACAAGGGGCCATTGACGTGGATGGGTAAGGGCACGAATGAACCACCGCAACTAGTGATGTGGAAGAGTCAATGATGTCGATGGGGAAGGGCATTGAGCACCCACAAACGATAACGATGGATGACCATGTTTTTTGTTGCCCCGATTCAACGCATGGGCATATTTCTAGAGAATGAGAAGTTGGCATAGGCCCTTTTTCTAGATCCAAAGCCCACGAAATAAGGTGTTTTCTACAACAACACATTACAATACACTAGAATTTGTAGGAACCAAACACACCTGTGGCAATAGCAACATACTATTGCATCGCTTTAGCAATTTGGTTGCAATAAACAACTATCTATTGCAATGATCATAATAAATATTACAACCAACAAAATTGTGGTAATAACAATAAACTATTACATCGCCTTGGAAATTTAGTTGCAATAAGCAGCTATCTATTGCAACGGTCATGACAATATATTACAACCAACAAAAATTGTGGCAATAGTAACAAACTATTACATCGGGTTAGAAATTTAGTTGCAATACACAGTCTACCTATTGCAATGCTTGTGAGAATTATTACAACCCAACAACATCGTGGCAATAATTTCAATCAATAGCAACAATATTCTATTTGGTTGCAAGAGCACCGGACAGTTGCAACGCCAATTAATACTAATGCAACTAAATGTCGTCATGGTAATAGTATTAACCAATAGCAACACTTTTTTAGAAAGTGTTGCTATAGGTCTCACCTCTTTGCAACGCTACATGTAAAAATTACAATGCACTATTATTGTAGCAATATAGTCCCCTTATTGCCACACTTTTGGACAAATGTTGCAAAATATACCCCTATTGCAACACAATTTGTGGTGATGCAAATGGCATCATGTGGCAATAGGGTCGAAATTTTGTAGTGCCACTTCTATACCCAAACAACATATTTTCATATTCAAAAAATTCTGGTTACATCATAGAGATTTTTTTGAGATTGTTCAGCAAATTTGGTCTTCTCCTATTTATGTCAGTGACCCTGCAAAGTTACTGTCCACCATTCAATAGGCTTAGATCTGCTATCAAAAGCTGGAGGGCCTCTGTCTCCCATCTTGAGATCTCTATCACCAATGCGAAGCTGATTCTATTTTTTCTTACACTGCTAGAGGAATTTAGAGATCTTTTTGTGGTGGAATACTTCAAAAAGATTTTAGAGCAGCATTTACATGATTTAGAGCAACAACATATATATTGGAAACAAAGGGAAAATCAAATAGATTCAGCTTGGTGATGCAAGCACAAAAATTTTTCATGCACATGCCACCATAAATCTCATAAGGAATCTTATTTCTGCACTAGAGGATGATTTGGGGTAGACTATTTCAAGCAAAAGCGGAAATCGTCACAGGTATTGATTTTAATTTAGAACACCTACTACAAGCTAATGTGGATTCCTGAAGTCTAATCACACCTTTCAGTTTGGAGGAAGTCAATGCAGTGGTGAGCAACTTGCCCTCAGATAAGTCCCATGGCTCTGATGGCTTTAATACAGACTTCGTCAAGAAATGTTGGCCTATTATTTCACATGAGTTTTATAACCTTTGCCATGCTTTCCAATCTGGTGATGTTTGCTTGCATAGCATCAGTGGGTCTTTTAATTATTACTCTGATCCCCAAGCATGATAATGCCTTAAAAGTGTGTGACTTCAGACCAGCTAGTTTGCTTAATATCTCTGTTACGCCTTCACTGATCTATAAAAATCAATATGGTTTTATTAAGGCTAGATCCATTCAATATTGTTTGCCCTGGGATCTAGAGTATTTGCACCTCTGTCATCAGTCATCCAATGATATCAATGTTCTCGAACTAGACTTTGAAAAAGCATTTGATGAGGTGGAACATGAATTGATGATTCAAATCATGAAGCACAAGGGTTTGCCAAACAAATGGTTAGAATGGATGAACTTGATCTTTGCTTCAGGGACCTCAGCAGTTTTATTGAATGGTGTTCCTGGCAACAGTGAGGCAAGGTGATCCCCTATCCCTTTTATTCTTTGTTCTAGCAACTGATTTTTTACAAACTTTGCTTAAAACACTTATAAGTAGCTAGTTCATTCTTTGCTCTTTTCCACTGCATGTGTTTTCTCTAGGTGTTTGTTAGGTGGGCTACATACACGTACTTATCACCCCACTAATGGTTGTGCAAAGAATGTGCAGCACTACTACAGAAAACTTTGCTGATTTGGGCAAAAGCGATTTTCTGAGGCGGGCAAGCCAACTGTCTCAGACCAAAGGTCACGATTAATCAAACAATAACAGAGGGTCCAGGCCGTCTGTCACATAAATCATTAAAAATAAAGAAATAAAATCCCTTGGATGAGCCGACTAAGCCCATCGATAGGCCCACCAAGCCCATTGCCACTGCCCGTTCCCAACGTCGCTGCTGATGCCGGCGTCCTCATAGTGTCCTGGATCTGGCACCTGAGGAGCGGCCGCCATGGAGCTTGGATGGCCAGGATCCATCGCTGGGGCGCTCAACCAACGGCATGGATCCGCTGCCGCGGGGCTTGGCCGCCAGCCTGGATCCACCGCGAAGGAGCTCGGTGTGCCTGGATACACCGCTGGGGTGCACAAATGGAATGGATCCGCCGTTGGGGCAGCTCTAACGTAGTGGAACCATGCCATTAGGAGCCACCGTCGCTCGGCCGCCCGCTGCTCCGACCTCACTGTGATGAGGGCATGGTTGCGGCCCCTAGCCACCTTGTCGCTGCTGGGAGAAGAGGGGAGGAGCGCCGCCGCGACAGGATCAAGTACTGCCGGTGGGCTCCATCCTGCCAGATCTGTCGCCGGAGGCTTCCTTTCAGTGAGATCCAAGCTACCATGACAGAGGGGAGGAGCCATAGAAGGGGAGGAGGCAAGCGCCGCTAGAAAGGGAGTAGTGAGGGAGGTGGCGTGTGTGAGGGAATGGGTGCCACTGTGGGGAGAGAGAGGTAGAGAGTTAGGGAAAGAGTGGAGGGTTGGGGGTGACAAGATGGGGAGAGGCATGGCGTCGCCGCGTCGGGCTGGGAAAAGTGCGTCGGGGCTGGGGCTAAGTGAGTGAAACCCGAACCCCTCTCTATATATTTGAACCGGATGTTGGATTGGATATAGCCTTTTTGCTGGTCCTCAGCAATATTAATCGAGGCATATATTATAAGTGGCCTGCCTCCGAAAACATTAGTATTTTTGGAGACAGGCGACTTATAAGGCCTCCCTCGGTTAATTGATTTTAGGACATATTTAATACGTAAATCGATTTTGTGAGGCAATTATGACCGTGTCGGTTAGCTAAAGATTTGTGACCGGCGGTTGAAATTGCTGCCCACCTCGCCTCGCAAAGATTTTCTTTTAGTCCAAATCCATGGCCCCATATTTGTTCTCCATCCCTTTCACCTTATCATTCACTTTGAAGAAATGCCTCTCACACATTTCGTCCCAATGACTCTCCTTAGCCGTGTCGCCGTGGTTCCTGGTGGTAGCCATCTGCTGTGGAAGCACCTCAGTGCGGCGTCCCCCCTCCTCCACTGGCGTGGAAGATGGTTATCACTCTCCACTTTCACCGTTTGAAGCACGAAATCAGTATTGATGAGGATTTACGATCCAATGGTGATAAGGTTTGTGTAGTCACACAAATTTATTTGGTATTATTAATAGTGTTACATACATCAATTAAATCCTCATTAATCAAGCAGATAAGGATATGAAGCAATCAAAATCTATTAATCGAAAAGATGAGAACGTCTGGTCGGACTTTGGACGCTGTATTCTCTGAATTTATTCAAACATACTAGTATTACGTTGGAGGATGCTGGAGCATCGAGAAGTGTACATAAGGAAACGAAAACATCAAAGCTCTCCCATTGGGAACGGTAGAGAAGCTCAGAGAAGCATGAGCCTGTACCTAGCAGACTCCTTGAGCGAACCCAAGCTTTCCTCCCTGCAAATCATAGATCATCTCTACCGACTGCTGTGCTAGGCTGCCGATGACAGAGATAGGGAACGCGTTCCGTCGATCTGTCTCCCCGAACGCAAGGCACGCGACGGAGAATCGGTTCGCCGGGTTGGTGAAGTACATCATCTGGTCAAGCACGAGCTCCAGGCTCGACCCGCCGGCGAACTCGAGTCTGATGATCGGCAAGAAGACGGTCACATTCAGCTGGTCCAGCCCCGTGAAGTTGTAGCACGTGTCAGCGCCGTCGAACGGTGGCGCCGTCCGGTACTTGGCCATCTGTCGCCGGAACTCATCGCGGAGCACGGCGTACACGGGCGGGACGAAGTAGCTGAACGTTTCCACCGAGTCCAGCAAGGTGAAATTGTAGATCGGCGCAGACGGAGGGATCTGGAGGTCTACACCTCCGACCTTTATCCCGACAAGCTCGACGAAGTAGAGGTTCGGCAAGTCCGTGTTGTCAACCAGTGGCGCGTACTGCACGTCCTGCCGGCCGGAGTACTTGGAACGGGAGGGGCCGACTGAAACGAAGCCGTGAGAGCTCAGGTTCGACGGAAGGCAGTAGGAGAAGGCAATGGTGGGGTCGTTGCCGTTCTCAGGTGGAGAAGACGATGACACTAATCGAGACACCAGCGAGCGGTTGTTCCTGCTGAAGTCGATTATGCCATCCACCCCGAAATAGAAGTCAGGGTCCACGAACTGCGCGCATGCGAACGTGAAGCCATCCACCGAAGCCGACGGAGAGAGCGTGACCGTGTCCTTGACGAACGTGCCGTTAGCCGTGGCATGGACGCCTAGGTTGAACGGGCACGTCTGTGTAGAGCTAGAACAAGACCCCGCCGCGCACTCCGGCGAGCTGCAGGGTGTCGGTGTTTCGTACCCCGGGGGGGTATAACACCAACGAGTAAATTTCTATGCGTGCTCCCTAATCCGGATGGTGATGCAAGATGGACACAAGTGTTTATCCTGGTTCAGGCAAAGAATGTCCTACGTCCAGCAGTGGGGAGAGATTTGTATTATCTTGCACCGGGGTGCTTGTACAGGGGTGACTACAAGCGGGACTTAGCCGTGAATGAGTGTGTGAAAATGTGAGAACGTGTGTGCGTAAAAGCCTCCTCTATACAAGGCCCTGGCGTCCCCTTTTATAGGCCAAGGGGAGGCTCAGGGTTACACGGTGGTTAGGGCTGTCGTGGGCGTGACGTCGAGGTACGGGCGCCATGTCGAGTCGTCGGGCGTGACGCTCCCTTTGGTCCGGTTCGAGCACGTAGCGTGGGCAATGATGGCCTGCTCGTCCTTCTCGGTCGTGGGCTGACGTAGTCGAGGTACGGCTGGGCGTAGACGAGCACGTGTGCCGGGAACCCCGCCGTATGGCCGTCGAGTGGGAAAGACGGGCCTTTGCGCGCCCCCATGCTCACGTCGCGTCCGTCATCATTCCTCGAGCGGTTAATGACCGCCGAGGAGTAGATGGCCCGAGCGACGGGAGGCGAGCGGCGGGTTTGGTGGTACGGAGAGTTGACAATTGCGTTCCGAGGGGTGCCGTACACGGCATAGTGTTCGGCGTGGCGTAATAGTGATGCTCCGGCATGCCCGAATCCGGGTAAGGGCGGTGGAATAGGAGAAGTGACCTGCGTACTTCTCACTATTTCACGACCGTAGCCATGGGGTTAGGCGGAGCGAGGGCGTACTTCGGCGCCGTTCGAGCCCCGTAGCCATGTGCGTACTCGGACGGGCAATGATTGAGCGGACTCGAGCAAGCGCTCGCTCGAGCGTTCTCCGTCTCGCTCGGCGATTGCTCGCTCGGCGGTTTTGCGTCATCGTCTCGGCGGTCGCACGCTTGAGCGGTTTCCGTACTTCTCTCTCGAGCGGGTGGCGGCGGCTGCTCGAGTTTAGGAGGTTACGGGGCTTTGTGGGCACGATAGTGGGCCGGCCCGGCTCGAGAGGGATTGGGGTTTCTGCGGTCGGTTCGTTTTGGGATTCTTAGAGAGGGATGAGGCTGATTTGCTCGTCTCTAATTCACCCAATTTAGGACCCCTAATCTAGGTATCCGACGGTAGCCCCGGCCCTTGCTTGATTGTGAAAAAACTTCAAGTAAGGGATCATGAAGTGGAGTCGAAGTACCTAGACTTAGGGTCATGTTGTTTCGAGGAGTCATTTCATCCTTTCTCCGGGTGGGGCGCGCGGCGTCCCCGCGGGGTAGCCCGAGGCCCGAGAGGAATGAGGCATTCCTCGGGGGCTTTGAGATGAACGGTTTTGCGTAAGAGTATTATTAACTGGAGTTGTAACGGCTCGAGGCGGGAGATTCAATTACTCTTGAGCCCCGAGTATTTCTGTTCCTCCGTGTCGGGGAGGTTGTTTATGTGACTCGAGCCCCGAGCCTCGAATGGCTGGGTGGGAGTCGTGATCCGATTCCTCGTGGATCTCTTGGATCGAGATCAAGTGGTGAGAGGTCGACACTACTCGCGACCGAGCGAGCGCCATACCCCTTGTGAGGCGATGGCGGGTAGTCCAAGTGAGAGCTCGCCTCCTTTCGAGGAGACGGCTTCATGGCCGGGGCGCTCTCATTAGAGCTGGGCGCTTAGTTTCCGGAAGGACCGGCCCCGTTCGAGGGGACCCAGCGGCTCGAGTGCCTCCGTCGACGGGATCTCTTGGATACCTAGTGCCCGCCTTGGACACGCCATGCGGGTTCGAGGGTTCGTTCTCGAGCGGAACCTTTCGAGGGTTCCTTCCCATAGGCGCCCCTAACTCGGGTGCTCGAGGGTGGCTGTTCGAACCCGTCCGTGGGTCAGCCTCCGCTCCTCGAGACTTACTTGTGGGCCGGGGTCCACTGGGTTTCTTACCGTGTAAGGGACCGTCGCGTTCGAGACGTCCGTCGTTACGCTGTTCGGCGCATCCGTCCGTTGCAAGCGGCGCGCCTTTTTAGGCGGAAACCGGCGCATCGTGGTGATCGTGGCTTGGCGACGGTTCCGTTCCGTCTCGCGACGCGTGCGCCTGTAAGTGGAGGTAGGTGGCGGTTTTGTCGGGGCAATAAATGCGGTTACCGTTTTTCGTCGAGTCCGCCGGGGCGTGCGGCCGTTGGATGGCGTAATCTAGGCCGTTGGATGCGATTCACGCGGATCGGCTTGGGCTCTATAAATATGGAGGAGTAGGCTCCCGGTTCTTCTTCCCCGCATTCTCGCCCTTCTTGCCGCTCACGTCGCCAGTTGCGCTCTGCTTGAGATCCAATCCGCCGCTGTCATCATCCGCAACCGCCGCCGTCGCCGCCCGCGACCACCAGCGCCGCTCTAGCCCGCGACCGTGCCTGTTTTCTGCGCCATCGTTCCCCGCGCCACCGTTCCTCGTGCTCCGCCGCCGTCGTTGCTCCACCGTCCCGCTCCCGTCACCGACATGAGGAGGTCAATCGGAAGTCGGGTCGAGCTCGATCGGTACCGGTGGAAAAGGCAAGGGCAAAGGCAGGAGAGGCCGCCAAGCCTCCCACGCCGGTAGTGATGGAGGAGGCGCTTCGTGGCCTCGGTCCACGGTGACCGAGGCGATCTTGATCAACCTGGTCAATGGCGGATTGCTTCCGCCCAATCCGGCGGGAGGGTCACCGGAGTGGCGGGTCCGGACGACGACCACTTCGAGCCCAATCCCCGCGGGCTACATCCACGAGTTTTATCGGGTTCCACCGGCGGGGACTTGGTGCGGCCGAGCCGCTTCATGCGGGCGCTCCCCCGCCATTTCGGGGTTGAGCTCCGGCCACTTCAACCCCAACTCCATCTCGCTCGCGGCTACTTACGCCGCCGTGTGTGAGGGTATGCAGGTATGGCGCCGCGGTGGGACTGTTCACCCACATTTTTAAGGCGACGCTCTTCACCAAGGCGGTAAAGGACAAGGAGGCCGCCGACGACGACGATGATGACGGTGACGAGGAGGATGAAGAGGAGAACGAGGAGGAGGAGGAGGAGAAGAAGAAACCGAAGGTCCGCCGCTACGTTCGGCGGGTTCCGCTCGATCGGGCTGAAAGGAAGGAGTGCGGCTATCCGGCGTGGACGTCGGACAATGCGCCGGCTAGGACCGAGAATGGTTCTACCTCCGCAGCGAGGAGGGCCTCTTCCGAATACACCGCGCCGTGCTAACCGCGCCCGGTTTCAGCGACGCACGGCACGGCCCGCGAGCGGCGCCCCCCGCATGGACTCCGCTCAACGCCATTTCGAGCCTCCACAACCGGAGGTCCGGCAACCTCTTCTTCAACATTGCGCACGTGGTTGCCGGGTTCCACAGCCCGCTGGGTGCTTCCGCTCGCCGAGCGCCGCTACGGCTCGACCCGGATGACGGAGGACGCTGATCTGCGGCGCGCGGCCCGCCAGGATGTCGGACGCGCCCCTCCGGTCGCCACAATCGTGGCTTGGGTGCGCGACGCGATTGACGGTGGGAGGAACCGGCGAGAACCAAGTCGGCCTCTTCGCATGCGTCCCGGCCTTCAACTGCCTTTGGGCTTTGTGAGTTTTTTCGAGATCCTCTTTCGTCGTTCCTTTTACTCGGCGATCCTTATCGAGGCCTGTCCTCTCTTTTTTCGAATATCAACGACCACGCGGAGTCGAGGCCCCGGAGTGAAGGAGGACGCGCCGTCCGCGAGGTAAGGCGCCGAGGGCGAACGAGAACACGTCGCCGTGCTCTCGAAAAGGGAAAGAGAGCAAAGAAGGCTCGTGACTTAGAGGAGACTCGAAGCGTAAGGCTAGGCGCCGCCGGCGCGTGAAATACGTGCGCGGCGGACCCGACCGGCGGAGCTCTAGTCTCGAGTCGGACCGACGAGGACGAGGGCGATGACGACGGGGAAAGACGACGAGGCGGCCCGGCCCCCGATGGCGCCACCGCCACCCGAGCCACACGCCTCCTCGCTCTCGCGTGCGGGGAGCTAGCTTTGGCGCCGGGCCCAGCCGCGCGACGACTCGTCACGGTTCGGCGAGGCCGGCGGGAGGAGTCGTCGAGCCGCGCGCTCGCGCCGTCGCCGGCCCCGAGCAAGGCAGCGGGGGCGTCTCAACGCTCCGGCCACCGCGCTCGCTCGCCGTCGCCGGCTCAAGCCGGGCGGCGGCGAGAGGGAGTCGCCCGCCGCTCTAGCCATGGCGGGGGCGGGCGCCATCTCCCGACGCGGCGGGACTCTTCCTCCCGCCATCATTCTTCTTCGACGGGCGTGCACACCCGGCGACGCATGAGGCTGCAAATGTGCGCTTCAACTTTGCGCAGCCGGCGGGCGCGGGGCTCCTTCCGGCGGCCCGCCGGGCCGAGCGGACCTCGACCCGCAAGACCCGGGATCCCGTAAGGGACACCGTGCCCGACCCGGCCAAGGAGTCGGCCGGGCGGGGCGGCGCGGGGTCTCGAAGCCCCCGGCGGCGCAAGCGGCGGGCTCGAGGCCCCCGAGTCCTCGAGTGACTCGAGGGCGGCGGGCTCGGCGCCCCCTAGCGCTTTGAGCGGGCCGGGTGGCTCGGGCAGCGCCACCTCGACCGCGGGGTAAGCTTTTCAATCGACCCACCTCCTGTCGTCCTTTTCGCTTATGTGTGAACGTCTCGTCGTAGTAATTTTTGTTTTTCTCTTTCTTTCGGGACCAAGCGCCCCTAGGCGTTACCGTCCCTCCCATGCTGCCTACTAAGAGGCGAGGACCACAGGAGGGTCGGCGGCACCCCGTCGATGCCGGGTGGAGTGACCCTCCTCCTTCTACTCCAGTTTGGTTAGAGCGGGCCAAGGATGCACTTAGGCGTGGCAAGGCGATGGCGCCTGCGTCCGTGCGGAGTGCGGGGCCATGACCAAGGCTACGGGGGAGGAGGACGCCACCACCACCACGGCCTCGACCACCCTCCCGCTCGAGACCCCGACGTCGTCGGCCGGCCCACGACGCGGCGGCGGGCGACCAAGGGGCGATGGCGCCTGCGCGGCGGCCTCTATTCCGGCGACGGGGCTGGATCGGAGCGGCAGCCCATCATGCTCGAAGACGAGTCCGAGCTCGGGCGCCAAGTCCTCCTGGCCCCGGTCGGCTGCGCCGGCTTGAGGAGGAGCGCGGGGAGAAGGAGGAGGAGGAAACGCCGGCGGCCACCGATCGGCGGGCGGAGGATGTGGAGATGCGGGGGCGAACGGCGCCCGAGCCTCGGCCGAGCCCCCAACCCTCCTCGGGATATGGAGGTCGACTCCTCTCGCTGGGCAAAGGGTCGGGGACGGGGAGGCCCAAGGCGCCGCTCGGGAGGGGGCGCTCGAGGAGCACCCCACCGTCATGCAAGAGGAGGAGAAGGCGGAGGAGCCGGTGGAGCGGCAGGCGGGGCCGGTGGTGCAATCTGCCGCCCGCGGGCGAAGAGCGCGCGGTGCAAGCGGAGCGGCCGGGCGGAGCCCGGTGGTGCGGCGGCCCTCTGTCACGGGTGGCGATGAGCGCCGGGACGTCGGCGAGCTCCATGCAGTGCCCGTACCGGGCGCCGCCGTAGCCCTCTGCATTTGTCGGGGGACTGGTGCCCACCTCGTGCCCGACTCGGAGACGGGCGAGGTGAGGTTCGAGGTCATGGCCAGCGCCGACCCGGTGGGAGGAGGCCCAAAGGAAGGCGGCGGCGGCGGCCATCGTTGACGGCCACATGCGGTCGGTCGGCCTTGGTCCCACCGAGCCCACGCGCGTCTCTATCGAGGGAAGCGGAGGCGGATTGAGCGCGGGCGCTGCCCAAGGCGTCCTCCTCACAGGTCGGCCATAACGCCACGCCTGGCCGGCGGGTGGTGACGGATGTCGACACGGAGGCGGTGAGGAGACTCCGCTCCTCGTTGACAAGGAGATGCGGGAGGAGTTTCCTCTTTGGGAGAGGCCGCCGCTGGTGCTCTCCAGCCCCCTTGACCACGACCCGCCCCCGATCATGATGAACGATCGGGAAGGGCTTGAGGGCGCACGTGGAGGCCGAGGCGCCGGCAATGGCTCGCGCCTTGAAGACTGCTTTGTCGCTCGTTTCGGAGGACATGCCCGGCTTTTCTACGTGAGTGCCCTTGAGTTCGGTTGCTTGCCCTTTTGGTCTATCGCGTTTTTTTTATGTTCTAACATTTCCCCTTCGAGGTTCGGGCGACACGAGTCGCTCTTATGCCCAAGTCCGTGCATGTCCGTGCCACGCAAGAGGCGAGCACGAGATCCGGCGGTATGTGCGGATGGGGCGGGAAGGAGGCGCGCGGCACCGCTTTGCTCGGCTCCCGAAAGGCCAATGCCGCCACAGGACGCCGCCAAGGAGGACGCCCGAAGGATCAAGATGAGCTTGCTCGGGTGGCGCGGGGAGGCGAGGGCGGCACGGCGGGATGCGGGCGAAGCTTGCCCAAGCGCGCGGAGGCCGGAACCGCTTGTCGAGTACGCACGGTTGCACGAAGCCCGAGCGGCTCAAGAAGACGCGGCTACGGCGGCTGCAGGGCTACAAGGCCAAATGCCGAGACATGGAGCAGCTCCAAAAGGACAAGGCCGGCGTCGAGGCCTATGTGAAGGAACTGCAGGCGGCGGTCACCCGGGAAACTGCCGAGAAGGAGGCTCTCTTGAGTGCGCTCGAGGGCGGAGAGAAGGAGCGGGCGGCGGTTTCCGGACGGGCGGTCAGCCTCCGTCAGAGATGACGGAGAAGGACCTCGTCATCCGGGCGCCGGCAAGGCTTATGAGGAGGCTGCGCGTGGAGAAGCGCGACATCGAGCGTGCCCTCCGAGGAAAGGAGGCGAGCTCGCACGGGACGCTCGACGCGAGCAAGGGCTCTCGACCCGCTGCACCCGTAAGTGCTCGAGTCCTTTAGTCCTTTTCCGTGCGTGATTCACACGTGTTGCTCGAGCACTTGGCGAGTACTTGATTCTTGTCGTCCTTTTTCAGGTTTGGAGGTGGACCTAGTGGACGCGCGTGAGTACGCAAAGTCAACCCATCTCTGTTGGCGACGGCGTGCTCTCGGCCAAGGCCCACATCCGGCGCCATCGACACCCTTAGCGTCAGCCAGGGCTTCCGCGGTGGTGGACGTCGAGGGCGGATCTGGCGAGCTATGCTAGCCGGGTCCGTGAGTTCGGCGCCTCTGCGGGGTCGTATCCGGGAAGCCCTCGTCTTCGGCTGCGCGCCGGACGATAGCCATCTTCTACTCGGGGTTTAGCATCTCGAGGGAGGACGCCGGGCGGGATGGAGGCCGTTGTGACGGCTTCACCTACGCCGAGGGTGAGCAAGAAGGAGGGTCAACCCCGGATCGAGCAGCTCAAGGCAGAGGCGAGGAGCCGGGCGCCCGTCTTGGAGCGATCTATTTGCGGAAGTCCTCGCTTTGATGTAGAGTAGTTTTTAGGCGCTGCGAGCCGAAATCTGCGGGCAACAAGGCCCTTGTAAGAAAACAAGTATTTTGGTCATGGAAATGGCCCGAGTGGCCTTAAATCATGATACTCGGATGTTTATAATCGTTATGCTCTAATTTTCCTTTGCGCTTCTTGCCTTTATTTCATTTTAGCTAAGTGTTGGCTATTGCGCTCGAACCACTTCGAGAGGGGATGAGTTAGGGTGCCGTAGCTCGGAAGCATGGGAAGCCTTGTGCTCGATCGCCTGGCTCGCGAGCTCGAGGGTGGCCGCTTAAATACTTAGCTTACGAAAAATTTCGAGGCGAGGAGGGGGAAAGATTACGTCGAGCATTGTTTTTGAAAAAACTAGGTGCGTTTTTCGGGACTTCGGGAGGTCCCACTGGTCTAGCCCGAGGGGCTTGACTTTGTGGTAACAAAGTCGAGCCCACCTTGTGTATGAACAACAAGTAAAAATGACTTATTTATTCATACTAGCGGTACATTTAGACGAAATATGTGCAAGGCATCGAGGCCTAGGGGAAAAAGCGACGTAGGCGGTCGATGTTCCATGCGTTGGTGAGGTCGAGCCGTTCTCGTCGGCTAACTTGCGTCCGGTTTCGGCACCTTGACCACGATGAACGGGCCTTCCCGAGGAGGAGTGAGCTTGTGGCGCCCCTTGTTATCTTGGCGTCGGACGGAGCACGAGATCGCCGACCTTGAAATCCCTCTTGCGCACATTCTTCTCGTGATATTGCCGTAGCCATTTGGTAAGCGCGAGTGTAGGAGCGCCGTGTCTCGAGCCTCTTACAGCAGTCGTGCGTTTGACGGCCTTTCGATTGAATGTGCTTTCGTTGTAGGCCTTGAGTCGAGGGACCGTACTCGAGGTCGGTGGGGAGGACGGCCTCCAGACCCATAGACCAAGAAGAACGGGGTGAACCCAGTGGCTCGACTCTCGGTCGTCCGCAGACTCCACAGGACAGATGGGAGTTCAGCTACCCACTTGTTGCCGTGTTTGTTCAAGCGTTTGAAAATCCTTGGCTTTAGACCTTGCAAGATCATGCCATTTGCGCGTTCGACTTGGCCATTAGTTCGAGGTAGGCGGCGCCGACCGGTTCACACGGATGTGGTACCGTCCACGAAGTCCAAGAACTTTTTGCACTGTGAAGCCAGGTGCCATTGTCGATGTAATGATGACGTTGGGGACTCCAAAGCGATGGACGATGTCGGTGAAGAACTCGACCGCTCGCTCCGGCGGATGTTAGTGATGGGCTTGGCCTCGATCCACTTGGTGACTTATCGATGGCCACGGCAAGTGGGTGTAGCCTCCCGTCGTCTTTTGAGGGAGTCAGACGGATCGAGCCCCCGGACCGCAAATGGCCACGTGGGGATCATGCAGAGTGCGTGTCTTTGGAAGATGCATTTGCTTGGCGTAAATTGGCATCCTTCACACGCTCGAACAAGCTTGATGGCGTCGCGATTGCGTGGGCCAGTAGAAGCCTCGACGGAATGTGTTCCGACAAGGGTTCTTGGCGCGCGTGGTGGCCACAAGCCCCGAGTGCATGTCTCAGCGGTTTCTGCCTTCTTCGATCGAGATACACCGTTGAAGTATACCGGTCGAGGCTGCGGCGGTAGAGCTCTGTCATCCCGTAACGGACGTAAGTTTTGGCTTGGCGAGCTAGTCGCCTCGCCTCCGTTCGATCTTACGGCAACTCCCCTCCGAATGTGATACTCGAGGAATGGTGCACGCCGGTCGGTTGGTGGGCTCGTAACACTGGTCGATCTCCATGGCTGTGGCCCCGTCGAGGGTTTGGTCGTAAGCCGAGCTCAATGGCTGGTCTGCCCCGGCCCGAGTCCCTTCACGGATGGCTCGTGAAGATCTTTCGAAGACGTGCGGGGGTAGCGGCGCCCGAGATGAAGCGATTTTGGCCGGTTCGTCGCAGCCTCGTTGAAGCGCCTTGGGATGTGGTTGAGCTCGAGACCATGGAAGGGCGGCTTCCAACTTGCGCACCTCATTGCGGTACGCTTCCATCTTTTCATCATGGCAGCTCGAGGCTTTCATCACTTGATCGATAACGAGCGTGAGTCGCCTCGAGCATCGGCGTCGGACCCAAGCTCGATGGCAATGCGCAACCCGGTAACGAGCGCCTCATACTCGCCATGTTGTTGAGGCGGCAAAGTGGATGCGCACCACGTAACGCATGTGTACTCCGAGGGTGAGATGAAGAAGCGGGCCCCGGCGCACTCCTGTCTTCATAAGTGACCGTCGAAATACATGGTCCACGGCTCGGCTGGATGCGGAATTGTTGACGGTCGTTAACTCATAAAATCAACCGTCAACTTAACATGCAAATGGACCTATTTATAAATACTTGATAGATATAGGGTTACCAGCGACGAATTCCACGAGTTTTGGTGAATATCTATTTACGCGGGGTGACGGTGAAAACTACCCAAGATGGCCCACATGTCGGGTTTACATAGAGAGAAAGACCGAACGGGTGAAAAAGTATAATCTAGAAGACTCCGAGAAGGCAACACACGAAACACAGGGCCCCACAGCGGCTTGGCCGGTCGGCCGGCCCGGGGAGGAGTCGGCCGGCTCCCCATCTCCACCAATCGGTGGAGTCTCGCGGATCCTGCCTCCACCGACTTTGAAGATCAATAATTATCGTCCATTTAGGTCGGTTTGATCGAGGGCTGTGGTTAATCCTAGGGGGCTATATAAGCGAGCCCCGGCCTCGGGTGAAACCCTAATTCATTCTCCAATTCATTCAAGACTTCAATCCGAGAGAGAGAGAGTTAGATAGAGAAGGGTCCCTCGAATGGATCTATCTCTATAGGGTATTAGTATCAAGAGAGATTGAGAGAGTATAGAGTGGAGGTAGATTTGGAGGAAGCCGGCACATCGGTGTCTCCTCTTCGGTGTACTGCGGGATCAAGTTTCCTAACCCGAGGCTTGGTTTGAGAATCATTCGGCAATTCAACTTCTAATACTAGTAAGTTCGTTGTTATTATTGTTCTTTGGTTTACAAGTTTACTTTATTCGCTTCGCGTTGGGAATAGAGTAATCGTTCTTTAGCATAAGCGTGGTGCTTAGGCTAGGTTCACTTGTAGATGCTCCCTATTCGGTAGGAACCTTGGTAGTAGTGAGGGAAGTGACAATCCCTTTATTACCTTTGTAATCCACTTCCGTTGGTAGGTAAGGTAGGTCCTTTGTGCCGGTTTAGCATCCTTTGTGGTGTCTATTCCTCGGGTACCCCCTTAGAACAATAGTCTCAAAGCTTGCCATAGGTTAGAAGAAAGGCGACGAAGGAGTTCTCTCTATATCGCTTAATTCTCACTTGACTAGCAGCCCGGGGTAGTAGTAAAGATCGGGTTAGTCTATTGCATGTTTTCTCTTAGCGGATAAAAACAAATACGATACTCGGGACTTATCTCCGGGTGAAGTGCTCACCGATATCCGTGCGCTTGCGGATTATTTCTCTTGATTCTTTCGTGTGCGTATCTAGTGTCAACAAGCATTTACGCGCCGTTCGGGGAGAAAGACGGTTTGCTTAGATAACCTAAATCTTGCTCTACCTTGTACCTATACTTTTATCTTTTTCTTGCACTTTACTTTTCCGTACATTTTATCTTTTTCTATCCTTATGGATAACTCAAATTCCATTCCTATCTTTCAATTTTACGCACCCACGGAGACCGGCCTAGTGCCACATGAGTCATCACAACCTATCCAAACACCTAGCTATAGGTGAGTCCGCGGTTGATTGCATTGGTCCAAAGCCTATCCTTTTCGGGAGAAGGAGACGAAAACCCTTACCTTCACATTAGAGACTTTGAGCAAACATGTATTTGTCTTCGCATAGAGGGCATGTCCGACAAAACCCTCCGTTGGAAGCTATTTCCTTTCTCATTAAAGGGAAAAGCTAGACAATGGTATGATAAAGCTGTAGGTAAGCAACAAGGAGATTGGGGGTCCTTACGCTCCAACTTTTGCCTAGATTTCTATCCCATCTCCCAAATCGTCGACCTTAGAGTCAAGGTTCGACTATTAAGCAAGAACACGAAGAATCTTTGGCCTCATCCACGGAATCGTTTTACTACACTATTAGCATCGGCCCGGACCTTAATCTACGAGATCCTATTCTTTTACAACACTTTTATAAAGGTGCGAGTAGAGACGGTAGAAAATTGCTCGACACAACTTCGGGAGGATCATTCTTGCATATCTCTGAGAAAGCAAGATCAATCCTAGACCAAATCCTATCCGTGAATTAGACTACCTCCTAGAAGTAGAACCTCAAGTAGGCGAAGACAAACATTTGCCGAGATACACCATCAACCTCGGCTAATCCATGTCTTGAGCAAGACAAGGAAGACATTCCACTTCGATTTTATGCTAGATATTGAAACGATCTGTTTTTCCGATTTTGGAAACATCTTTAATTATCACAAGGTGAAGAAGCCACAAGGCAAATATCACCCAATAAAGCCATGCAATATTGATGAGGATATTCCAACAGGAAAAACCTCAGGAGAGTTAGTATCTGTCATGAGCAATGAGTGGTTAGAAGAGTCAGAGCTTTCCTCTAAAATAATTCGTTTGGATTCATCTTCTCTTCCCATTCATTGCATGATTAACAATGATTGCATAGACGCTCTCTACAATCCGGTTGTGGGTATAAATATCATTTCTACCACACTAGCAAAATATTTGCAAAGAAACATGACATTAACCCCAACAGTGAAGTTCATAAGAAATCTTTCAAGACAAATTCTTCCTTGTTTAGGAATCCTACATGTCCTACCACTCCGGGTAGAAGGAACCCCTGTTCACTTAAGCTTTTATGTCTTTGACATAGGGGATTTCCCACGATGATAGGACAACCATTTAGAAGACTTCTTTATGAAGGACAAAGCTGGGAAGCTTAACATTTGTCTAGGCAAGAAACTCCAGTTTCCAATGTCCATTTCACATTCTTTAAATGCTATGACCGAGCCTTATCCACATTATGATCCATTGGAGGAATTTAGAGCGACCTCTCTAGAATTCCTAGTTAAACCGAAATTAGAAGATGAAGCGAGATTCTTCATAGAAGAAGAAGCCGACCCTTCCGAGAATGAACCATTAGACGAGTTTACCCTACCACCTAGGCCTCCTATTGAGTTCAAACCTTTACCGGCCGGTCTTAGATATGCCTTTCTAGGAAATGATCCAGACACTCCTGTCATCATAAGTGATACTCTTACTCGGGAGCGAGACTTTTCGCTTAATGGCTGTCCTAGAAAAACATAAAAAAGCTTTTGGCTACTCACTCCGGGACCTCAAAGGAATTAGTCACGCTCTTTGTACCCATCGCATTCCCACGAGATCCCGATATTCCACCATCTAGAGAACCCCAACGTAGACTCAATAATGCGATGAGGGAAGTTGTTAAGAAAGAAGTTTTAAAGCATGTTGCACTTATTTGGGATTATTTACCCCGTGCCACACGGTGAGTGGGTCAGCCATTTGTCCAAGTTGTGCCTAAAAAGGGAGGCATATTTGTTGTCCAAAATGAGAAGAATGAGTTAATCCCACAAAGAACCGTCACGGGATGGCGAATGTGCATAGATTATAGAAAGCTTAATAAGGCAACAAGAAAAGATCACTTTCCTTTGCCTTTCATTGATGAGATGCTTGAGCGATTAGCCAACCATTCTTACTTTTGCTTCCTTGATGGATATTTGGATATCATCAAATCCCTATCCATCCTAATGATCAAAACAAAACGACCTTTACATGCCCTTATGGAACCTTTGCTTACCGTAGGATGTCTTTTGGGTTATGTAATGCACCGGCTTCTTTTCAAAGATGTATGATGTCTATATTTTACGATATGATTGAAAAGATTATGGAAGTTTTCATGGATGATTTTTCTATTTATGGAAAAACTTTTGATGAGTGTCTTGAAAACATAGATCGAGTATTACAAAGATGTGAGGAAAAACACTTAGTCCTTAATTGGGAAAAGTGTCATTTCATGGTTAGAGAAGGAATAGTGCTAGGACACTTAGTGTGCGAAAGAGGCATCGAGGTAGATAGAGCCAAAATAGAAGTTATTGAACAAGCGCCTCCTCCTATCAATGTGAAAGGAATTAGAAGTTTCCTTGGTCATCTTTGGTTTTTATCGTAGATTCATAAAAGATTTTTCTTACATCGCTAGACCTCTTACCCGCTTATTGGCTAAGGATGTTCCTTTTGACTTTGATGATGCTGCTTACAATCATTTGAGATCCTTAAGAAAGCGCTCATCTCTGCTCCAATCATTCAACCCCCGATTGGACTTTACCTTTTGAAATTATGTGTGATGCAAGTGACTACGTTTGTAGGAGCGAGTGTTAGGACAGACTAAGGATAAGAAGCATCATGCAATAGCTTATGCTAGCAAAACTTTATTTGGACCTCGGCTTAATTATGCTACCCGAAAAAGAGCTCCTAGCTGTTGTCTTTGCTATTGATAAGTTTAGATCCTACTTAGTGGGTGCCAAAGTGATTGTTTACACCGATCATCTTTGCTTTAAAATATTTGCTCACTAAGAAAGATGCTAAACCTCGTTTGATAAGATGGATTTTATTACTCCAAGAATTTGATCTAGAAATAAAAGATAAAAAGGGAGTAGAAAACTCTGTTGCCGATCACTTGTCTAGAATGCGGTTTGAGAAACCACGGGAACTACCCATCGACGACGCACTCCGGGACGACATGCTCTACGGAATCAACGAGATCGACCCCTGGTATGCGAGATATTGTTAATTTTATGGTCACGGGTTACGTACCACCGGGAGGCAACAAAAGGAAACTTATCCGGGAGAGTCGTACTCACATATGGGATGAGCCCTACCTCTTCCGAGTGTGCTCGATGGCGCTCGAGAAGATGTGTGCCAAGCGAAGAAGGAATCAAAATCATCGAAAGATGCCACTCATCACCATATGGAGGCCATTATGGGGTGTTCCGTACACATGCGAAGATTTGGCAATGCGGATTTTTACGGCCAACAATGTATGAAGACACAAAAGATTTCATTCGGAGATGCGGTCCTTGTCAAAGACATGGCAACATTAACTCAAGAGATGCCATGCCACTTATCAACAACCTTCGAGATCGAGCTTTTGATGTGCGGGAGTTGATTTCATGGGACCATTTCCACCGTCGAAGAAATGTGAATACATCCTCGTAGCGGTGGACTATGTGTCCAAATGGGTCGAAGCTCGCCATGCAAAAAGGCGAGATAGCTCAAGCTCTAAGAAGATGTTCGAAGAAATAATATTCCCAAGATTTGGTGTCCCAAGGATAGTCATAAGTGATGGAGGATCACATTTCATCGACAAACGCTTTGAGCAATACTTATTGAAGCATGGAGTACGCCATAATGTTGCTACTCCGTATCACCCTCGAGACAAGTGGCCAAGCGAGACATCAAATAAGCGAGATCAAGAATATTCTTGAGAAGACGAGTGAATGAAATGGGAAGCTGCATGGAAGGACAAGCTTCCCGATGCACTATGGGCATATCGAACGGCATACAAGACACCTATTGGGATGTCACCATATCAACTAGTCTATGGAAAGACTGCCACTTGCCGGTAAGAGCTGGAATTCAAAGCTCTTTGGGCCATCAAGAAGTGGAATATGGATCTAGAAAGCGACGGGGAGAGAAGAGGAGGATGCAAATCTCGAATTAGAAGAATGGGAGAGAAAGCCTATCACAACGCCAAGATATACAAAGAAAGAGTGAAAAGATGGCACGACAAGAGAATTAAGATCAAGGAGTTCACACTAGGAGACAAGGTATTACTTTTTAATTCCGGGGTCAAACTCTTCGGGCAAGGAAAGCTTCGAAGCAAATGGGAAGGACCGTTCGAAGTAGTAAGCTCATCATCGCATGGAGCCGTTACGCTTCGCAACAACGAAGGTACGATATTTAAGGTAAATGGTCAACGCCTTAAAATATTTTTAGAGCCCATTGAGGAAATAGGTGAAATAGATGAATTAAACTTCTTTCTCAATTAGGTAGTTGGGCCCGACCTTTTTACTTTTCGTTTTTCGGGGTCCGGGGTATTTTTCCGAACGACAAAAATATGCTAATTAGGTTGCGAAAAGCCCACGCGGGGAGTCCACTGCCGAGTCGGCCCGACCCATAGGGAGTCGGCCGACTCATGGACTCCCCATTCACCGCCGGCTTTTGCATTCGTGATCCTTCCATACTCTTCCTTCGGGAATTTTTGCCGATTAGGGTTTTTGAGATTACGTTGACGCGTTATTCCTTCGGAGATTCCCTTTAGATGCCCTTTAGATGCCTCTCCATCCCCCTATATAAAGAAGCCCGGCCTCAAGCCAACCTCATTCCATCTAAAGCCTCCTCCTCCTAGCATCAAGCTTGCTACGCGGCAATGGCGAAGTCGAGCCCGGAAAGAATTTAGATAGGAGATTGATCCGCTTCGGAATTGATCTCAACACCATCCCAAGAGAAGAGCACGAGAGCAAGGCCATCGTCCTTGCTAAGCCCAAACCCCTAGCCTCTATTCCTCCAAAGCATCAAGCTTACGACCATAGCTACTACGCCCAACCATTCATCGCACCCAAGCCTTTGCTCCTAGATGGACCTCCACCAAAGGGTCCTATTGTGAAGCTCCCGAAGGCACCAAGATCCTCCCTCCTAAGCACAATGAGATGCTTATGGGAGTGAAGACCAACAAGCAAGGAGAGATCGTCGTGCCAAGTATAGCACAGGGAGAGCGCTCGTATTTTGAGGGAGTCCGTGCTCACCGAGCAAAGTGAAGTTCGTCCCTCGAAGGAAGCCCCGAAAGCAGCTCTCGCCGCCTCGAAGCTCAAGGAAGCGTCGCAAGACCGTTGCGAGACTTAGAGAAGGAGCTAGATACTCAGCGCGACATTATTGCATCTCTGCAAAACGCCCAACATATCCAGAGCAGTAGCATTGTCACTCTCATAGATAGACTTCGTGCGCAAGAGAAGAGGACGGATAAGTTAGAAAAGAGGTTAGACGCTCTAGAAAAGCGAATTGATTAGATGAGATCTATCTTAGCATCAGAAAGGCCTAGTGTGTTTAGATTAAAAGTTTTAGTTTGCAAGAGTGCTTAGTTAAAGTTTTGATCTTAGTTCTTTTCAATACTTGTAATCCAGGCCTTAATGAAGATGAAATAAAGTTTCTAGTTATATTTATTATTGCATATGTGTTGCCTCTTTTGTCTCCACCTTGTTGTGAATGAAGATAACGAGGAATCTAGTGTGGGGGAGGAAACCGAAGACGACGAAACTAACGGATATCGGCGAACCGGCAAAAATATTTGAGAGTATACGATGAGAAGATCACGCACGACGAAGCGGACCCCGAGGGCCACTGCTAGAGTCGGCCGACCCATATATGGAGTCGGCCGCCCATGGGCCGGGCCCATTTGGCTCCGGCTTTCGTCACGATCGGGTTTGCTTCCCTACGTTCCAAATTTTATACCGATCACGTTTTTCCGATTCGTTTGGGGAACACTTTGAATTAAATCACCGATATATATATTGAGAAGGTAGATTATTTTAATCATGACCCCAAGATAGACTCACACCATGATAATTCACAGGAATCCACATTCTTGTTGGGAACGTATTTTTAGGGACCCCATTTTACTTAAGTTGTTGAGGACAGTGATATAGCATGGACCATGAGAACCTGATTTCTTGATGTCTAGTTGCTTGGAGAATTTATTTTCGAAAATCTTAAAATGATTAGCTATACTTCTCCTCTGTGGTTATAAATGCCTATAGAGCCTCGTCGACAAAATTCGAAAGACCGGCACATAAGCTTTTATTTGTGTTGAGAATAGTCTTGGCGGTATTAGAGCCTTAGAGAAGGGTCTCTTACTCATATGATCAAGTGCACTTACACCCACATATATATCTTGCTGCTCCTACACCGGGAGTACGCAAAAACATGCTTTCCGCCATTCATCCATCTCCTACAGGAGAAGGATACATACACTTTCTAGGATTTCTATATGCTCCAAGAATTGTTATCATCATCCAGTTTGTTGAAAGAAGATTATTATTGTCATCATCATCATCATGTTCAAGAAAGTTATTGTGTCCAAGATTGAGACATAGGCTATGCAAAAATAATGTTGTTAAAAAAAAAAGAGAGAAAGAAAGAGAAAAGAGATAGCCCATGAGCTCCAAAGTATTCTGATTCCAAGAAGGAAGTTCAAAGAAGCTCAAAGAGTTATTCAAGAGAAGAGTGTGCAAGAGAGGGAAGGAGCATCATTATCATCAATTTAGCCACCAAATATTCCACACACTTGCACACACTTGATCTAGAGTAAGGTCCCCCTCTCCTTGGTTCCCGTTTTTGACTAATCAATATGCACAGGTAAAAATGCTATTCCTTGAAATACCTTAAAACTCCACATAAGCCTTAGTAGAATAGGAGGCATACCCTTTCACATGCCTCAAGTGAGTTCCATAAATACTACATACATTGAGAGATTTGAGTGCTCTATACTTAATGGTAAGATCCACAAATACCACATATAAAGAGTGATTCGAGTGTGCTACATGATGGAGAAGGGTAAGCTAAGTTTTTCTTTGCAAAAATGTTATAAAAAACTCCGAGTGACAGGATTGATAGAAGAAGGATCTCTACTTCGCGCTGTTCCATCTTTCAACTCCCCAAAGTTCAATGGTAGACACTTTGAATCCCTTGATAAGGTATGATCGGGAATAATCTAATGTTGATGTCTTGGTTTGAGGCTATGCTTAAAGTAATCCATCCTTTTCCTCGAGACGAGTAAAAGACAAGTGTGGGGGAGTTTGTTGACGGTCGTTAACTCATAAAATCAACCGTCAACTTAACATGCAAATGGACCTATTTATAAATACTTGATAGATATAGGGTTACCAGCGACAGAATTCCACGAGTTTTGGTGAATATCTATTTACGCGGGGTGTGGTGAAAACTACCCAAGATGGCCCACATGTCGGGTTTACATAGAGAGAAAGACCGAACGGGTGAAAAAATATAATCTAGAAGACTCCGAGAAGGCAACACACGAAACACAGGGGCCCTTTGGCGGTCGCTTGGCCGGTCGGCCGACCCGGGGAGGAGTCGGCCGACTCCCCATCTCCACCAATCGGTGGAGTCTCGCGGATCCTGCCTCCACCGACTTTGAAGATCAATAATTATCGTCCATTTAGGTCGGTTTGATCCAGAGGCTGTGGTTAATCCTAGGGGGCTATATAAGCGAGCCCCTGGCCCACGGGTGAAACCCTAATTCATTCTCCAATTCATTCAAGACTTCAATCCGAGAGAGAGAGTTAGATAGAGAAGGGTCCCTCGAATGGATCTATCTCTATAGGGTATTAGTATCAAGAGAGATTGAGAGAGTATAGAGTGGAGGTAGATTTGGAGGAAGCCGGCTGTCGGTGTCTCCTCTTCGGTGTACTGCGGGATCAAGTTTCCTAACCCGAGGCTTGGTTTAGAATCATTCGGCAATTCAACTTCTAATACTAGTAAGTTCGTTGTTATTATTGTTCTTTGGTTTACAAGTTTACTTTATTCGCTTCGCGTTGGGAATAGAGTAATCGTTCTTTAGCATAAGCGTGGTGCTTAGGCTAGGTTCACTTGTAGATGCTCCTATTCGGCCGGAACCGTGGTAGTAGTGAGGGAAGTGACAATCCCTTTATTACCTTTGTAATCCACTTCCCGTTGGTAGGTAAGGTAGGTCCTTTGTGCCCGGTTTAGCATCCTTTGTGGTGTCTATTCCTCGGGTACCCCCTTAGAACAATAGTCTCAAAGCTTGCCATAGGTTAGAAGAAGGACCGACGAAGGAGTTCTCTCTATATCGCTTAATTCTCACTTGACTAGCGGCCCGGGGTAGTAGTAAAGATCGGGTTAGTCTATTGCACATTTTCTCTTAGCGGATAAAAACAAATACGATACTCGGGACTTATCTCCGGGTGAAGTGCTCACCGATATCCGTGCGCTTGCGGATTATTTCTCTTGATTCTCGCCATGGTTAAGCCATTTTGATGCCTCTCTCCTCTCCACCATAGAGTTTTCCATCACCCAAGAGCCCGAAGGGCCCTTAACCATGGTTCCACGGCTCCAAAGCGCCATATTTGCACACACAACCATGCTGCCGCATGGTCGGTTCCAACGCGTCCTATGGCTCGGCACAGAGTCAAGCATGCCCGTACGCCATGGTTAAGGCATTTTGACACATCGGCTTCTCTACCATAGTGTTTGCCATAGCTCGAGAGCTGAATGGCCCTTAACCTCGGCTCCACGGCTCCAACTACCATATTTGCACACACGACTTTCTTTGCCCCGCACGGCCGGTTCCTGCGCGTCCTACGGCTCCTCGCACCAAGTCAAGCACGCCCATGCGCCATGGTTAAGGCGTTTTGACACCTCTGGCCTCTTCACCATAGCATTTATTGCAGCTTGAGGACCTGAATGGCCCTTAACCATGGCTCCACAGCTCTAGAACTGCCATATTTGCACACACGACTATGCTACCGCACAGCCGGTTCCTGCGTGTCCTACAACTCTCGGCACTAGGTCAAGCACGACCGTATGCCATAGTTAAGGTGTTTTGATGCCTACGGCCTCACCACCACAATGTTTGTCATCACCGAGAGCCCGAACGGCCCTTAACCACAGCTCCATGCTCCGAACTTCCATATTTGCACACACGGCGTCTTTGCCCCGCACGGCCGGATCCTGTGCATCCTATGGCTCCCGGCACCGGGTCAAGCATGCCCGTACGCCATGGTTAAGCCATTTGATGCCTCTCTCCTCTCCACCATAGAGTTTTCCATCACCCAAGAGCACGAAGGGCCCTTAACCATGGTTCCACGGCTCCAAAACCGCCATATTTTGCACACACAACCATCTTTGCCGCATGGTCGGTTCCAACGCGTCCAATGGCTCTGGCACGGAGTCAAGCATGCCCGTACACCATGGTTAAGGCATTTTGACACATCGGCTTCTCTACCATAGTGTTTGCCATAGCTCGAGAGCCCGAATGGCCCTTAACCTCGGCTCCACGGCTCCCGGAGGCTGCCATATTTGCACACACGACTTTCTTTGCCGCACGGCGGTTCCTGCGCGTCCTACGGCTCCTCGCACCAAGTCAATCACGCCCATGCGCCATGGTTAAGGCATTTTGACATCTCGGCCTCTCCACCACAGCATTTATTGCGGCTCGAGGACCCGAATGGCCCTTAACCATGGCTCCACGGCTCTAGAACTGCCATATTTGCACACACGACTATGCTACCGCACGGGTAGGTTCTGCGTGTCCTACAACTCTCGGCACTAGGTCAAGCACGACCGTATGCCATAGTTAAGGTGTTTTGATGCCTCTGGGCCTCACCACCACAATGTTTGTCATCACTAGAGCCCGAACGGCCCTTAACCATAGCTCCATGACTCCGGAACTTCCATATTTGCACACACGTCTTTGCCGCACGGCGGATCATGTGCATCCTATGGCTCTCCGGCACCGGGTAAAGCATGCCCATACGCCATGGTTAAGCCATTTTGATGCCCTCTCCTCTCCACCATAGAGTTTTCCATCACCCAATAGCCCGAAGGGCCCTTAACCACGGTTCCCACGGCTCCAAAACTGCCATATTTGCACACACAACCATCTTTGCCGCATGGTCGGTTCCAACGCGTCCTATGGCTCGACACGAGAGTCAAGCATGCCCGTACACCATGGTTAAGGCATTTTGACACATCTGGCTTCTCTACCATAGTGTTTGCCATAGCTCGAGATCACGAATGGCCTTAACCTCGGCTCCACGGCTCAGGCGCCATATTTGCACGCACGACTTTCTTTGCCGCACGGCCGGTTCCTGCGCGTCCTACGGCTCCTCGCACCAAGTCAAGCACGCCCATGCGCCATGGTTAAGGCATTTTGACACACCTCAGCATTCTTGGCTCGAGGACCCGAATGGCCCTTAACCATGGCTCCACGGCTCTAGAACTACCATATTTGCACACACGACTATGCTACCGCCGGCCCGGTTCTGCGTGTCCTACGGCTCTCGGCACTATGTCAAGCACGACCGTATGCCATAGTTAAGGTGTTTTGATGCCTCTGGCCTCACCACCACAATGTTTGTCATCACCCGAGAGCCCGAACGGCCCTTAACCACGGCTCCATGACTCGAACTTCCATATTTGCACACACGGCGTGCTTTGCCGCACGGCCGGATCCTGTGCATCCTATGGCTCGGCACCGGGTCAAGCATGCCCGTACGCCATGGTTAAGCCATTTTGATGCCTCTCTCCTCTCCACCATAGAGTTTCCATCACCCAAGAGCCCGAAGGGCCCTTAACCATGGTTCCACGGCTCCAAAGCTGCCATATTTGCACACACAACCATGCCGCATGGTCGGTTCCAACGCATCCTATGGCTCCGGCACGAGTCAAGCATGCCGTACGCCATGGTTAAGGCATTTTGACACATCGGCTTCTCTACCATAGTGTTTGCCATAGCTCGAGAGCACGAATGGCCCTTAACCTCGGCTCCACGGCTCCGAGCGCCATATTTGCACACACGACTTTGCCGCCGCACGGCGGTTCTGCGCATCCTACGGCTCCTCGCACCAAGTCAAGCACGCCCATGCGCCATGGTTAAGGCGTTTTGACACCTCCGGCCTCTCCACCACAGCATTTATTGCGGCTCGAGGACCCGAATGGCCCTTAACCATGGCTCCACGGCTCTAGAGCGCCATATTTGCACACACGACTATGCTACCGCACGGCCGGTTCCTGCGTGTCCTACAACTCTCGGCACTAGTTCAAGCACGACCGTATGCCATAGTTAAGGTGTTTTGATGCCTCTGGCCTCACCACCACAATGTTTGTCATCACCCGAGAGCCCGAACGGCCCTTAACCACAGCTCCATGTCTCCAGAACTTCCATATTTGCACACACTGTTGTCTTTGCCGCACGGCCGGATCACGTGCATCCTATGGCTCCGGCACCGGGTCAAGCATGCCGTACGCCATGGTTAAGCCATTTTGATGCCTCTCTCCTCTCCACCATAGAGTTTTCCATCACCCAAGAGCCCGAAGGGCCCTTAACCACGGTTCCACGGCTCCAAAAGCGCCATATTTGCACACACAACCATCTTTGCCGCATGGTCGGTTCCAACGCGCCTATGGCTCCACAGCACTGAGAGTCAAGCATGCCCGTACGCCATGGTTAAGGCATTTTGACACATACGGCTTCTCTACCATAGTGTTTGCCATAGCTCGAGAGCACGAATGGCCCTTAACCTCGGCTCCACGGCTCCGGAACTACCATATTTGCACACACGACTTTCTTTGCCGCACGGCCGGTTCTGCGCGTCCTACGGCTCCTCGCACCAAGTCAAGCACGCCCATGCGCCATGGTTAAGGCGTTTTGACACCTCCGGCCTCTCCACCATAGCATTTATTGCGGCTCGAGGACCGAATGGCCCTTAACCATGGCTCCACGGCTCTAGAAGCGCCATATTTGCACACACGACTATGCTACCGCCTGGGCGGTTCTGCGTGTCCTACAACTCTCGGCACTAGGTCAAGCACGACCGTATGCCATAGTTAAGGTGTTTTGATGCCTCGGCCTCACCACCACAATGTTTGTCATCACCGAGAGCCCGAAAGGCCCTTAACCACGGCTCCATGCTCCAGGAACTTCCATATTTGCACACACGGATCTTGTCTTTGCCCTTGCACGGCCGGATCTGTGCATCCTATGGCTCCCGGCACCGGGTCAAGCATACCCGTACGCCATGGTTAAGCCATTTTGATGCCTCTCTCCTCTCCACCATAGAGTTTTCCATCACCCAAGAGCCCGAAGGGCCTTTAACCACGGTTCCACGGCTCCAAAACTGCCATACTTGCACACACAACCATGTTGCCGCATGGTCGGTTCCAACGCGTCCAATGGCTCCTGGCACAGAGTCAAGCATGCCCGTACACCATGGTTAAGGCATTTTGACACATCTGGCTTCTCTACCATAGTGTTTGCCATAGCTCGAGAGCACGAATGGCCCTTAACCTCGGCTCCACGGCTCGGAAGCGCCATATTTGCACACACGACTTTCTTTGCCGCACGGCGGTTCCTGCGCGTCCTACGGCTCCTCGCACCAAGTCAATCACGCCCATGCGCCATGGTTAAGGCGTTTTGACACCTCGGCCTCTCCACCACAGCATTTATTGCGGCTCGAGGACCTGAATGGCCCTTAACCATGGCTCCACAGCTCTAGAACTGCCATATTTGCACACACGACTATGCTACCGCACAGGCGGTTCCTGCGTGTCCTACAGCTCTCGGCACTAGGTCAAGCACGACCGTATGCCATAGTTAAGGTGTTTTGATGCCTCGGCCTCACCACCACAATGTTTGTCATCACCGAGAGCCCGAACGGCCCTTAACCACGGCTCCATGACTCCGAACTTCCATATTTGCACACACGGCGGTCTTTGCCGCACGGCCCGGATCCGTGCATCCTATGGCTCCGGCACCGGGTAAAGCATGCCCATACGCCATGGTTAAGCCATTTTGATGCCTCTCTTCTCTCCACCATAGAGTTTTCCATCACCCAAGAGCCCGAAGGGCCCTTAACCACGTTTCCACGGCTCCAAAACTGCCATATTTGCACACACAACCATCTTTGCCGCATGGTCGGTTCAACGCGTCCTATGGCTCCTGGCACCCGAGAGTCAAGCATGCCCGTACACCATGGTTAAGGCATTTTGACACATCGGCTTCTCTACCATAGTGTTTGCCATAGCTCGAGAGCACGAATGGCCCTTAACCTCGGCTCCACGGCTCTAGAAGCGCCATATTTGCACACACGACTTTTCTTTGCCCGCACGGCGGTTCTGCGCGTCCTACGGCTCCTCGCACCAAGTCAAGCACGCCCATGCGCCATGGTTAAGGCATTTTGACACCTCTGGCCTCTCGGCTCGAGGACCCGAATGGCCCTTAACCATGGCTCCACAGCTCTAGAACTACCATATTTGCACACACGACTATGCTACCGCACAGCCGGTTCCTGCGTGTCCTACAGCTCTCGGCACTAGGTCAAGCACGACCGTATGCCATAGTTAAGGTGTTTTGATGCCTCTGGCCTCACCACCACAATGTTTGTCATCACCCGAGAGCCCGAACGGCCCTTAACCACAGCTCCATGACTCCGAACTTCCATATTTGCACACGATTTGTCTTGCCGCACGGCCGGATCCTGTGCATCCTATGGCTCCGGCACCGGGTCAAGCATGCCCGTACGCCATGGTTAAGCCATTTTGATGCCTCTCTCCTCTCCACCATAGAGTTTTCCATCACCTAAGAGCCCGAAGGGCCCTTAACCACGGTTCCACGGCTCCAAAGCGCCATATTTGCACACACAACCATCTTGCCGCATGGTCGGTTCCAACGCATCCTATGGCTCTGGCACCCGGAGTCAAGCATGCCCGTACGCCATGGTTAAGGCATTTTGACACATTTGGATTCTCTACCATAGTGTTTGCCATAGCTCGAGAGCACGAATGGCCCTTAAACTCGGCTCCACGGCTCCGAAGCGCCATATTTGCACACACGACTTTGCTTTGCCGCACGGCGGTTCTGCGCGTCCTACGGCTCCTCGCACCAAGTCAAGCACGCCCATGCGCCATGGTTAAGGCGTTTTGACACCTCGGCCTCTCCACCACAGCTCGGCTCGAGGACCCGAATGGCCCTTAACCATGGCTCCGGCTCTAGAAGCGCCATATTTGCACACAGACTATGCTACCGCACGGCCCGGTTCTGCGTGTCCTACGGCTCTCGGCACTAGGTCAAGCACGATCGTATGCCATAGTTAAGGTGTTTTGATGCCTCGGCCTCAGCACCACAATGTTTGTCATCACCCGAGAGCCCGAACGGCCCTTAACCACAGCTCCATGACTCGAACTTCCATATTTGCACACACGGCTTGTCTTTGCCGCACGGCCGGATCTGTGCATCCTATGGCTCCCGGCACCGGGTCAAGCATGCCGTACGCCATGGTTAAGCCATTTTGATGCCTCTCTCCTCTCCACCATAGAGTTTTCCATCACCCAAGAGCCCGAAGGGCCCTTAACCACGGTTCCACGGCTCCAAAAGCGCCATATTTGCACACACAACCATGCTTTGCCGCATGGTCGGTTCAACGCATCCTATGGCTCTGGCACGGAGTCAAGCATGCCCGTACGCCATGGTTAAGGCATTTTGACACATCGGCTTCTCTACCATAGTGTTTGCCATAGCTCGAGAGCCTGAATGGCCCTTAACCTCGGCTCCACGGCTCCCGGAAGCGCACATTTGCACACACGACTTTCTTTGCCGCACGGCGGTTCTGCGCGTCCTACGGCTCCTCGCACCAAGTCAAGCACGCCCATGCGCCATGGTTAAGGTGTTTTGACACCTCGGCCTCTCCACCACAGCATTTATTGTGGCTCGAGGACCGAATGGCCCTTAACCATGGCTCCACGGCTCTAGAAGCGCCATATTTGCACACACGACTATGCTACCGCCGGCCGGTTCCTGCATGTTCTACGGCTCTCGGCACTAGGTCAAGCACGACCGTATGCCATAGTTAAGGTGTTTTGATGCCTCGGCCTCACCACCACAATGTTTGTCATCACCGAGAGCCCGAACGGCCCTTAACCACAGCTCCATGACTCCGAACTTCCATATTTGCACACACGGTTGTGCTACCGCACGGCCGGATCTGTGCATCCTATGGCTCCCGGCACCGGGTCAAGCATGCCCGTCCGCCATGGTTAAGCCATTTTGATGCCTCTCTCCTCTCCACCATAGAGTTTTCCATCACCCAAGAGCCCGAAGGGCCCTTAACCATGGTTCCAAGGCTCCAAAGCGCCATATTTGCACACACAACCATCTTTTTGCCGCATGGTCGGTTCCAACGCGTCCTATGGCTCCTAGCACGGGAGTCAAGCATGCCCGTACGCCATGGTTAAGGCATTTTGACACATCTGGCTTCTCTACCATAGTGTTTGCCATAGCTCGAGAGCCACGAATGGCCCTTAACCTCGGCTCCACGGCTCCGTAAGCGCCATATTTGCACACACGACTTTTGCCGCACGGCCGGTTCTGCGCGTCCTACGGCTCCTCGCACCAAGTCAAGCACGCCCATGCGCCATGGTTAAGGTGTTTTGACACCTCTGGCCTCTCCACCACATCATTTATTGCGGCTCGAGGACCCGAATGGCCCTTAACCATGGCTCCACAGCTCTAGAACTGCCATATTTGCACACACGACTATGCTACCGCACAGCCGGTTCCTGCGTGTCCTACAGCTCTCGGCACTAGGTCAAGCACGACCATATGCCATAGTTAAGGTGTTTTGATGCCTCTAGCCTCACTACCACAATGTTTGTCATCACCCGAGAGCCCGAACAGCCCTTAACCACAGCTCCATGACTCCAGAACTTCCATATTTGCACACATTTGTGCTGCCGCAGTAGGATCTGTGCATCCTATGGCTCCGGACCGGGTCAAGCATGCCCGTACGCCATGGTTAAGCCATTTTGATGCCTCTCTCCTCTCCACCATAGAGTTTTCCATCACCCAAGAGCCCGAAGGGCCCTTAACCACGGTTCCACGGCTCTAAAGCGCCATATTTGCACACACAACCATGCCGCCGCATGGTCGGTTCCAACGCGTCCTATGGCTCTAGCACGAGAGTCAAGCATGCCCGTACGCCATGGTTAAGGCATTTTGACACATCGGCTTCTCTACCATAGTGTTTGCCATAGCTCGAGAGCTGAATGGCCCTTAACCTCGGCTCCACGGCTCTAGAAGCGCCATATTTGCACACACGACTTTCTTTGCCGCACGGCCGGTTCCTGCGCGTCCTACGGCTCCTCGCACCAAGTCAAGCACGCCCATGCGCCATGGTTAAGGCGTTTTGACACCTCTGGCCTCTCCACCACAGCATTTATTGCGGCTCGAGGACCCGAATGGCCCTTAACCTCGGCTCCACGGCTCCAGAACTGCCATATTTGCACACACGACTTTGCTGCCGCACGGCCGGTTCCTGCGTGTCCTACGGCTCTCGGCACTAGGTCAAGCACGACCGTATGCCATAGTTAAGGTGTTTTGATGCCTCTGGCCTCACCACCACAATGTTTGTCATCACCCGAGAGCCCGAACGGCCCTTAACCACAGCTCCATGACTCCAGAACTTCCATATTTGCACACACGGCTTGTCTTTGCCGCACGGCCGGATCCGTGCATCCTATGGCTCCGGCACCGGGTCAAGCATGCCCGTACGCCATGGTTAAGCCATTTTGATGCCTCTATCCTCTTCACCATAGAGTTTTCCATCACCCAAGAGCCGAAGGGCCCTTAACCATGGTTCCACGGCTCCAAAACTGCCATATTTGCACACACAACCATCTTTGCCGCATGGTCGGTTCCAACGCGTCCTATGGCTCGGCACGAGAGTCAAGCATGCCCGTACGCCATGGTTAAGGCATTTTGACACATGGCTTCTCTACCATAGTGTTTGCCATAGCTCGAGAGCACGAATGGACCTTAACCTCGGCTCCACGGCTCTAGAAGCGCCATATTTGCACACACGACTTTCTTTGCCGCACGGCCGGTTCTGCGCGTCCTACGGCTCCTCGCACCAAGTCAAGCACGCCCATGCGCCATGGTTAAGGCATTTGACACCTCGGCCTCTCCACCACAGCATTTATTGCGGCTCGAGGACCCGAATGGCCCTTAACCATGGCTCCACGGCTCTAGAACTGCCATATTTGCACACACGACTATGCTACCGCACGGCCCGGTTCTGCGTGTCCTACGGCTCTCGGCACTAGGTCAAGCACGACCGTATGCCATAGTTAAGGTGTTTTGATGCCTCGGCCTCACCACCACAATGTTTGTCATCACCCGAGAGCCCGAACGGCCCTTAACCACGGCTCCATGACTCCCGAGAACTTCCATATTTGCACACACGGCTTGTCTTTTGCCCGCACGGCCGGATCCTGTGCATCCTATGGCTCCGGCACCAGGTCAAGCATGCCGTACGCCATGGTTAAGCCATTTTGATGCCTCTCTCCTCTCCACCATAGAGTTTTACATCACCCGGGAGCCGAAGGGCCCTTAACCATGGTTCCACGGCTCCAAAACTACCATATTTGCACACACAACCATCTTTGCCGCATGGTTGGTTCAACGCGTCCTATGGCTCTGGCACGAGTCAAGCATGCCCGTACGCCATGGTTAAGGCATTTTGACACATCTGGCTTCTCTACCATAGTGTTTGCCATAGCTCGAGAGCACGAATTCCCCTTAACCTCGGCTCCACGGCTCCGAAGCGCCATATTTGCACACACGACTTTCTTTGCCCGCACGCACGGCCGGTTCCTGCGCGTCCTACGGCTCCTCGCACCAAGTCAAGCACGCCCATGCGCCATGGTTAAGGTGTTTTGACACCTCGGCCTCTCCACCACAGCATTTATTGTGGCTCGAGGACCGAATGGCCCTTAACCATGGCTCCACGGCTCTAGAACGGCCATATTTGCACACACGACTATGCTATCGCACGGCCGGTTCTGCGTGTCCTACGGCTCTCGGCACTAGGTCAAGCACGACCGTATGCCATAGTTAAGGTGTTTTGATGCCTCGGTCTCACCACCACAATGTTTGTCATCACCCGAGAGCCCGAACGGCCCTTAACCACGGCTCCATGACTCGAACTTCCATATTTGCACACACGACTATCTTTGCCCCGCCTTTGCCAGGATCCTGTGCATCCTATGGCTCCCGTACCGGGTCAAGCATGCACGTACGCCATGGTTAAGCCATTCGATGCCTCTCTCCTCTCCACCATAGAGTTTTCCATCACCCAAGAGCTCGAAGGGCCCTTAACCACGGTTCCACGGCTCCAAAGCGCCATATTTGCACACACAACCATGCTACCGCATGGTCGGTTCCAACGCGTCCTATGGCTCTGGCACGGCGTCAAGCATGCCCGTACGCCATGGTTAAGGCATTTTGACACATCGGGCTTCTCTACCATAGTGTTTGCCATAGCTCGAGAGCACGAATGGCCCTTAACCTCGGCTCCACGGCTCCCAGAAGCGCCATATTTGCACACACGACTTTGCTTTGCCGCACGGCGGTTCCTGCGCGTCCTACGGCTCCTCGCACCAAGTCAAGCACGCCCATGCGCCATGGTTAAGGCGTTTTGACACCTCGGCCTCTCCACCACAGCATTTATTGCAGCTCGAGGACCGAATGGCCCTTAACCATGGCTCCACGGCTCTAGAAGCGCCATATTTGCACACACAACTATGCTACCGCACGGCCCGGTTCTGCGTGTCCTACGGCTCTCGGCACTAGGTCAAGCACGACCGTATGCCATAGTTAAGGTGTTTTGATGCCTCGGCCTCACCACCACAATGTTTGTCATCACCCGAGAGCCCGAACGGCCCTTAACCACAGCTCCATGACTCGAACTTCCATATTTTGTTGTCTTTGCGCCGCACGGCCGGATCTGTGCATCCTATGGCTCCGGCACCGGGTCAAGCATGCCCGTACGCCATGGTTAAGCCATTTTGATGCCTCTATCCTCTTCACCATAGAGTTTTCCATCACCCAAGAGCCCGAAGGGCCCTTAACCACGGTTCCACGGCTCCAAAGCTGCCATATTTGCACACACAACCATCTTTGCCGCATGGTCGGTTCCAACGCGTCCTATGGCTCTGGCACGGAGTCAAGCATGCCCGTACGCCATGGTTAAGGCATTTTGACACATCGGCTTCTCTACCATAGTGTTTGCCATAGCTCGAGAGCCCGAATGGCCCTTAACCTCGGCTCACGGCTCCCGGGCGCCACATTTGCACACACGACTTTCTTTGCCGCACGGCCGGTTCTGCGCGTCCTACGGCTCCTCGCACCAAGTCAAGCACGCCCATGCGCCATGGTTAAGGTGTTTTGACACCTCGGCCTCTCCACCACAGCATTTATTGTGGCTCGAGGACTCGAATGGCCCTTAACCATGGCTCCACGGCTCTAGAAGCGCCATATTTGCACACACGACTATGCTACCGCACGGCCGGTTCTGCGTTCTGGCTCTCGGCACTAGGTCAAGCACGACCGTATGCCATAGTTAAGGTGTTTTGATGCCTCGGCCTCACCACCACAATGTTTGTCATCACCCGAGAGCCCGAACGGCCCTTAACCACAGCTCCATGACTCCGAACTTCCATATTTGCACACACATTTGTGCTGCCGCACGGCCGGATCTGTGCATCCTATGGCTCCGCACCGGGTCAAGCATGCCCGTACGCCATGGTTAAGCCATTTTGATGCCTCTCTCCTCTCCACCATAGAGTTTTCCATCACCCAAGAGCCCGAAGGGCCCTTAACCATGGTTCCACGGCTCCAAAACTGCCATATTTGCACACACAACCATCTTTGCCGCATGGTTGGTTCCAACGCGTCCTATGGCTCCTAGCACGAGTCAAGCATGCCCGTACGCCATGGTTAAGGCATTTTGACACATCGGCTTCTCTACCATAGTGTTTGCCATAGCTCGAGAGCACGAATGGCCCTTAACCTCGGCTCCACGGCTCGAGCGCCATATTTGCACACACGACTTTGTTGCCGCACGGCCGGTTCCTGCGCGTCCTACGGCTCCTCGCACCAAGTCAAGCACGCCCATGCGCCATGGTTAAGGTGTTTTGACACCTCTGGCCTCTCCACCACATCATTTATTGTGGCTCGAGGACCCGAATGGCCCTTAACCATGGCTCCACGGCTCTAGAAGCGCCATATTTGCACACACGACTATGCTACCGCACGGCCGGTTCTGCGTGTCCTACGGCTCTCGGCACTAGGTCAAGCACGACCATATGCCATAGTTAAGGTGTTTTGATGCCTCTAGCCTCACTACCACAATGTTTGTCATCACCGAGAGCCCGAACGGCCCTTAACCACGGCTCCATGACTCGAACTTCCATATTTGCACACACGGTTGTCTTTGCCGCACGCCCGGATCTGTGCATCCTATGGCTCCGGACCGGGTCAAGCATGCCGTACGCCATGGTTAAGCCATTTTGATGCCTCTCTCCTCTCCACCATAGAGTTTTCCATCACCCAAGAGCCCGAAGGGCCCTTAACCACGGTTCCACGGCTCCAAAAGCGCCATATTTGCACACACAACCATCTTTGCCGCATGGTCGGTTCCAACGCGTCCTATGGCTCTTGGCACGAGTCAAGCATGCCCGTACGCCATGGTTAAGGCATTTTGACACATCGGGCTTCTCTACCATAGTGTTTGCCATAGCTCGAGAGCACGAATGGCCCTTAACCTCGGCTCCACGGCTCTAGAAGCGCCATATTTGCACACACGACTTTCTTGCCGCACGGCCGGTTCTGCGCGTCCTACGGCTCCTCGCACCAAGTCAAGCACGCCCATGCACCATGGTTAAGGCGTTTTGACACCTCGGCCTCTCCACCACAGCATTTATTGCGGCTCGAGGACCCGAATGGCCCTTAACCATGGCTCCACGGCTCTAGAAGCTGCCATATTTGCACACACGACTATGCTACCGCACGGCCCGGTTCTGCGTGTCCTACGGCTCTCGGCACTAGGTCAAGCACGACCGTATGCCATAGTTAAGGTGTTTTGATGCCTCGGCCTCACCACCACAATGTTTGTCATCACCCAAGAGCCCGAACGGCCCTTAACCACGGCTCCATGACTCAGAACTTCCATATTTGCACACACGGTTGTCTTTGCCGCACGGCCGGATCTGTGCATCCTATGGCTCCCGGGACCGGGTCAAGCATGCCCGTACGCCATGGTTAAGCCATTTTGATGCCTCTCTCCTCTTCACCATAGAGTTTTCCATCACCCAAGAGCCCGAAGGGCCCTTAACCATGGTTCCACGGCTCCAAAGCGCCATATTTGCACACACAACCATCTTTGCCGCATGGTCGGTTCAACGCGTCCTATGGCTCTGGCACGAGAGTCAAGCATGCCCGTACGCCATGGTTAAGGCATTTTGACACATCTGGCTTCTCTACCATAGTGTTTGCCATAGCTCGAGAGCTGAATGGACCTTAACCTCGGCTCCACGGCTCTAGAAGCTGCCATATTTGCACACACAACTTTCTTTGCCGCACGGCGGTTCTGCGCGTCCTACGGCTCCTCGCACCAAGTCAAGCACGCCCATGCGCCATGGTTAAGGCATTTTGACACCTCGGCCTCTCCACCACAGCATTTATTGTGGCTCGAGGACCCGAATGGCCCTTAACCATGGCTCCACGGCTCTAGAACTACCATATTTGCACACACGACTATGCTACCGCACGGCCGGTTCTGCGTGTCCTACGGCTCTCGGCACTAGGTCAAGCACGACCGTATGCCATAGTTAAGGTGTTTTGATGCCTCTGGCCTCACCACCACAATGTTTGTCATCACCCAAGAGCCCGAACGGCCCTTAACCACGGCTCCATGACTCCAGAACTGCCATATTTGCACACACGCCCATAACCATGGTTGTCTTTGCCCGCACGGCCGGATCCTGTGCATCCTATGGCTCCGGCACCGGGTCAAGCATGCCGTACGCCATGGTTAAGCCATTTTGATGCCTCTCTCCTCTCCACCATAGAGTTTTCCATCACCCAAGAGCCGAAGGGCCCTTAACCATGGTTCCACGGCTCCAAAACTACCATATTTGCACACACAACCATCTTTGCCGCATGGTTGGTTCCAACGCGTCCTATGGCTCGGCACGAGAGTCAAGCATGCCGTACGCCATGGTTAAGGCATTTTGACACATCTGGCTTCTCTACCATAGTGTTTGCCATAGCTCGAGAGCACGAATGGCCCTTAACCTCGGCTCCACGGCTCAAGCGCCATATTTGCACACACGACTTTTTCTTTGCCGCACGGCGGTTCCTGCGCGTCCTACGGCTCCTCGCACCAAGTCAAGCACGCCCATGCGCCATGGTTAAGGTGTTTTGACACCTCTGGCCTCTCCACCACAGCATTTATTGTGGCTCGAGGACCCGAATGGCCCTTAACCATGGCTCCACAGCTCTAGAACGGCCATATTTGCACACACGACTATGCTATCGCACAGCCGGTTCCTGCGTGTCCTACAGCTCTCGACACTGGGTCAAGCACGACCGTATGCCATAGTTAAGGTGTTTTGATGCCTCTGGTCTCACCACCACAATGTTTGTCATCACCCGAGAGCCCGAACGGCCCTTAACCACAGCTCCATGACTCCGAACTTCCATATTTGCACACACGGCTTGTCTTTGCCGCATGCTGCGGATCCTGTGCATCCTATGGCTCCCGGTACCGGGTCAAGCATGCACGTACGCCATGGTTAAGCCATTCTGATGCCCCTCTCCTCTCCACCATAGAGTTTTCCATCACCCAAGAGCTCGAAGGGCCCTTAACCACGGTTCCACGGCTCCAAAACTGCCATATTTGCACACACAACCATGCTACCGCATGGTCGGTTCCAACGCGTCCTATGGCTCCTGGCACAGCGCCAAGCATGCCCGTACGCCATGGTTAAGGCATTTTGACACATCGGGCTTCTCTACCATAGTGTTTGCCATAGCTCGAGAGCACGAATGGCCCTTAACCTCGGCTCCACGGCTCCGAGAACTGCCATATTTGCACACACGACTTTGCTTGCCGCACGGCGGTTCTGCGCGTCCTACGGCTCCTCGCACCAAGTCAAGCACGCCCATGCGCCATGGTTAAGGCGTTTTGACACCTCTGGCCTCTCCACCACAGCATTTATTGCAGCTCGAGGACCTGAATGGCCCTTAACCATGGCTCCACGGCTCTAGAACTGCCATATTTGCACACACGACTATGCTACCGCACGGCCGGTTCCTGCGTGTCCTACGGCTCTCGGCACTAGGTCAAGCACGACCGTATGCCATAGTTAAGGTGTTTTGATGCCTCGGCCTCACCACCACAATGTTTGTCATCACCGAGAGCCCGAACGGCCCTTAACCACAGCTCCATGACTCGAACTTCCATATTTGCACACCTGTTGTCTTTGCCGCACGGCCGGATCCTGTGCATCCTATGGCTCCGGCACCGGGTCAAGCATGCCCGTACGCCATGGTTAAGCCATTTTGATGCCTCTCTCCTCTTCACCATAGAGTTTTCCATCACCCAAGAGCCCGAAGGGCCCTTAACCACGGTTCCACGGCTCCAAAACTGCCATATTTGCACACACAACCATCTTTGCCGCATGGTCGGTTCCAACGCGTCCTATGGCTCCGGCACGAGTCAAGCATGCCCGTACGCCATGGTTAAGGCATTTTGACACATCGGCTTCTCTACCATAGTGTTTGCCATAGCTCGAGAGCCTGAATGGACCTTAACCTCGGCTCCACGGCTCTAGAAGCGCCATATTTGCACACACGACTTTTCTTTGCCGCACGGCCGGTTCTGCGCGTCCTACGGCTCCTCGCACCAAGTCAAGCACGCCCATGCGCCATGGTTAAGGCATTCGACACCTCGGCCTCTCCACCACAGCATTTATTGTGGCTCGAGGACCCGAATGGCCCTTAACCATGGCTCCACGGCTCTAGAAGCGCCATATTTGCACACACGACTATGCTACCGCACGGGCCGGTTCTGCGTGTCCTACGGCTCTCGGCACTAGGTCAAGCACGACGTATGCCATAGTTAAGGTGTTTTGATGCCTCGGCCTCACCACCACAATGTTTGTCATCACCCGAGAGCCCGAACGGCCCTTAACCACAGCTCCATGACTCCGAACTTCCATATTTGCACACACGTGCTTGCCGCACGGCGGATCTGTGCATCCTATGGCTCCCGCACCGGGTCAAGCATGCCGTACGCCATGGTTAAGCCATTTTGATGCCTCTCTCCTCTCCACCATAGAGTTTTACATCACCCAGGAGCCCGAAGGGCCCTTAACCATGGTTCCACGGCTCCAAAACTACCATATTTGCACACACAACCATCTTTGCCGCATGGTTGGTTCAACGCGTCCTATGGCTCTGGCGGCACGAGTCAAGCATGCCCGTACGCCATGGTTAAGGCATTTTGACACATCGGCTTCTCTACCATAGTGTTTGCCATAGCTCGAGAGCACGAATGGCCCTTAACCTCGGCTCACGGCTCCGAAGCGCCATATTTGCACACACGACTTTCTTTGCCCCGCACGGCCGGTTCTGCGCGTCCTACGGCTCCTCGCACCAAGTCAAGCACGACCATGCGCCATGGTTAAGGCGTTCGACACCTCGGCCTCTCCACCACAGCATTTATTGCGGCTCGAGGACCCGAATGGCCCTTAACCATGGCTCCACGGCTCTAGAAGCGCCATATTTGCACACACGACTATGCTACCGCACGGCCGGTTCTGCGTGTCCTACGGCTCTCGGCACTAGGTCAAGCGCGACCGTATGCCATAGTTAAGGTGTTTTGATGCCTCGGCCTCACCACCACAATGTTTGTCATCACCCGAGAGCCCGAACGGCCCTTAACCACGGCTCCATGACTCCGAGAACTTCCATATTTGCACACACGGCTTGTCTTTGCCGCACGGCCGGATCTGTGCATCCTATGGCTCCGGCACCGGGTCAAGCATGCCGTACGCCATGGTTAAGCCATTTTGATGCCTCTCTCCTCTCCACCATAGAGTTTTCCATCACCCAAGAGCCCGAAGGGCCCTTAACCACGGTTCCACGGCTCCAAAAGCGCCATATTTGCACACACAACCATGCTGCCGCATGGTCGGTTCCAACGCGTCCTATGGCTCTTGGCACAGAGTCAAGCATGCCCGTACGCCATGGTTAAGGCATTTTGACACATCGGGCTTCTCTACCATAGTGTTTGCCATAGCTCGAGAGCCGAATGGCCCTTAACCTCGGCTCCACGGCTCCCGAAGCGCCATATTTGCACACACGACTTTCTTTGCCGCACGGCCGGTTCTGCGCGTCCTACGGCTCCTCGCACCAAGTCAAGCACGCCCATGCACCATGGTTAAGGCATTTTGACACCTCTGGCCTCTCCACCACAGCATTTATTGCGGCTCGAGGACCCGAATGGCCCTAAACCATGGCTCCATAGCTCTAGAACAGTCATATTTGCACACACGACTATGCTACCGCACAGCCGGTTCCTGCGTGTCCTAAGCTCTCGGCACTAGGTCAAGCACGACCGTATGCAATAGTTAAGGTGTTTTGATGCCTCTGGCCTCACCACCACAATGTTTGTCATCACCCAAGAGCCTGAACGGCCCTTAACCACAGCTCCATGACTCCAGAACTTCCATATTTGCACACACGACTGTGCTGCCGCACGGCCGGATCCTGTGCATCCTATGGCTCCCGGCACCGGGTCAAGCATGCCCGTACGCCATGGTTAAGCCATTTTGATGCCTCTCTCCTCTCCACCATAGAGTTTTCCATCACCCAAGAGCCCGAAGGGCCCTTAACCATGGTTCCACGGCTCCAAAACTACCATATTTGCACACACAACCATCTTTGCCGCATGGTCGGTTCCAACGCGTCCTATGGCTCCGGCACGAGAGTCAAGCATGCCGTACGCCATGGTTAAGGCATTTTGACACATCGGCTTCTCTACCATAGTGTTTGCCATAGCTCGAGCACGAATGGCCCTTAACCTCGGCTCCACGGCTCCCGGAACTGCCATATTTGCACACACGACTTTGCTTGCCGCACGGCCGGTTCCTGCGCGTCCTACGGCTCCTCGCACCAAGTCAAGCATGCCCATGCGCCATGGTTAAGGCGTTTGACACCTCGGCCTCTCCACCACAGCATTTATTGCGGCTCGAGGACCCGAATGGCCCTTAACCATGGCTCCACGGCTCTAGAACTGCCATATTTGCACACACGACTATGCTACCGCACGGCCCGGTTCTGCGTGTCCTACGGCTCTCGGCACTAGGTCAAGCACGACCGTATGCCATAGTTAAGGTGTTTTGATGCCTCTGGCCTCACCACCACAATGTTTGTCATCACCCGAGAGCCCGAACGGCCCTTAACCACGGCTCCATGACTCCGGAACTTCCATATTTGCACACACGGCTTGTCTTTGCCGCACGGCCGGATCACGTGCATCCTATGGCCCGGCACCGGGTCAAGCATGCCCGTACGCCATGGTTAAGCCATTTTGATGCCTCTCTCCTCTCCACCATAGAGTTTTCCATCACCCAAGAGCCCGAAGGGCCCTTAACCACGGTTCCACGGCTCCAAAAGCGCCATATTTGCACACACAACCATCTTTGCCGCATGGTCGGTTCCAACGCGTCCTATGGCTCTTGGCACAGAGTCAAGCATGCCCGTACGCCATGGTTAAGGCATTTTGACACATCGGGCTTCTCTACCATAGTGTTTGCCATAGCTCGAGAGCACGAATGGCCCTTAACCTCGGCTCCACGGCTCGAAGCGCCATATTTGCACACACGACTTTGCTGCCGCACGGCCGGTTCCTGCGCGTCCTACGGCTCCTCGCACCAAGTCAAGCACGCCCATGCACCATGGTTAAGGCATTTTCACACCTCTGGCCTCTCCACCACAGCATTTATTGCGGCTCGAGGACCCGAATGGCCCTAAACCATGGCTCCATAGCTCTAGAACAGTCATATTTGCACACACGACTATGCTACCGCACAGCCGGTTCCTGCGTGTCCTAAGCTCTCGGCACTAGGTCAAGCACGACCGTATGCCATAGTTAAGGTGTTTTGATGCCTCGGCCTCACCACCACAATGTTTGTCATCACCCGAGAGCCCGAACGGCCCTTAACCACGGCTCCATGACTCTAGAACTTCCATATTTGCACACACGGCTTGTCTTTGCCGCACGGCCGGATCCTGTGCATCCTATGGCTCCGGCACCGGGTCAAGCATGCCCGTACGCCATGGTTAAGCCATTTTGATGCCTCTCTCCTCTCCACCATAGAGTTTTCCATCACCCAAGAGCCCGAAGGGCCCCTTAACCACGGTTCCACGGCTCCAAAACGCCATATTTGCACACACAACCATGCCGCCGCATGGTCGGTTCCAACGCGTCCTATGGCTCCGGCACAGAGTCAAGCATGCCCGTACGCCATGGTTAAGGCATTTTGACACATCGGCTTCTCTATCATAGTGTTTGCCTCAGCTCGAGAGCACGAATGGCCCTTAACCTCGGCTCCACGGCTCCCGGAAGCGCCATATTTGCACACACGACTTTTTTGCCCGCACGGCCGGTTCCTGCGCGTCCTACGGCTCCTCGCACCAAGTCAAGCATGCCCATGCGCCATGGTTAAGGCGTTTTGACACCTCGGCCTCTCCACCACAGCATTTATTGCGGCTCGAGGACCCGAATGGCCCTTAACCATGGCTCCACGGCTCTAGAACGCCATATTTGCACACACGACTATGCTACCGCACGGCCCGGTTCTGCGTGTCCTACGGCTCTCGGCACTAGGTCAAGCACGACCGTATGCCATAGTTAAGGTGTTTTGATGCCTCGGCCTCACCACCACAATGTTTGTCATCACCCGAGAGCCCGAACGGCCCTTAACCACAGCTCCATGACTCCGAACTTCCATATTTGCACACACGATGTGTCTTTGCCGCACGGCCGGATCTGTGCATCCAATGGCTCCGGCACCGGGTCAAGCATGCCCGTACGCCATGGTTAAGCCATTTTGATGCCTCTCTCCTCTCCACCATAGAGTTTTCCATCACCCAAGAGCCCGAAGGGCCCTTAACCACGGTTCACGGCTCCAAAAGCGCCATATTTGCACACACAACCATCGCCGCATGGTCGGTTCCAACGCGTCCTATGGCTCTGGCACGAGTCAAGCATGCCCGTACGCCATGGTTAAGGCATTTTGACACATCGACTTCTCTACCATAGTGTTTGCCATAGCTCGAGAGCACGAATGGCCCTTAACCTCGGCTCCACGGCTCCGGAAGCGCCATATTTGCACACACGACTTTCTTTGCCGCACGGCGGTTCCTGCGCGTCCTACGGCTCCTCGCACCAAGTCAAGCACGACCATGCACCATGGTTAAGGCGTTTTGACACCTACGGCCTCTCCACCACAGCATTTATTGCGGCTCGAGGACCCGAATGGCCCTTAACCATGGCTCCACGGCTCTAGAAGCGCCATATTTGAACACACGACTATGCTACCGCACGGCCCGGTTCCTGCGTGTCTGCGGCTCTCGGCACTAGGTCAAGCACGACCGTATGCCATAGTTAAGGTGTTTTGATGCCTCCGGCCTCACCACCACAATGTTTGTCATCACCCGAGAGCCCGAACGGCCCTTAACCACGGCTCCATGACTCTAGAACTTCCATATTTGCACACACGCTTGTCTTGCCGCAAGGCCGGATCTGTGCATCCTATGGCTCCCGGCATCGGGTCAAGCATGCCCGTACGCCATGGTTAAGCCATTTTGATGCCTCTCTCCTCTCCACCATAGAGTTTTCCATCACCCAAGAGCCCGAAGGGTCCCTTAACCATGGTTCCACGGCTCCAAAAGCGCCATATTTGCACACACAACCATGCCGCCGCATGGTCGGTTCCAACGCGTCCTATGGCTCCGGCACGAGTCAAGCATGCCCGTACGCCATGGTTAAGGCATTTTGACACATCCGGCTTCTCTATCATAGTGTTTGCCATAGCTCGAGAGCACGAATGGCCCTTAACCTCGGCTCCACGGCTCCAGCGCCATATTTGCACACACGACTTTCTTTGCCGCACGGCGGTTCCTGCGCGTCCTACGGCTCCTCGCACCAAGTCAAGCATGCCCATGCGCCATGGTTAAGGCGTTTTGACACCTCGGCCTCTCCACCACAGCATTTATTGTGGCTCGAGGACCCGAATGGCCCTTAACCATGGCTCCACGGCTCTAGAAGCGCCATATTTGCACACACGACTATGCTACCGCACGGGCCGGTTCTGCGTGTCCTACGGCTCTCGGCACTAGGTCAAGCACGACCGTATGCCATAGTTAAGGTGTTTTGATGCCTCGGCCTCACCACCACAATGTTTGTCATCACCCGAGAGCCCGAACGGCCCTTAACCACAGCTCCATGACTCCGAACTTCCATATTTGCACACACGTCTTTGCCGCCGCACGGCCGGATCCTGTGCATCCTATGGCTCCGAAGCCGGGTCAAGCATGCCCGTACGCCATGGTTAAGCCATTTTGATGCCTCTCTCCTCTCCACCATAGAGTTTTCCATCACCCAAGAGCCCGAAGGGCCCTTAACCACGGTTCCACGGCTCCAAAACTTGCATATTTGCACACACAACCATCTTTGCCGCATGGTCGGTTCCAACGCGTCCTATGGCTCCTGGCACGAGTCAAGCATGCCCGTACGCCATGGTTAAGGCATTTTGACACATCGGGCTTCTCTACCATAGTGTTTGCCATAGCTCGAGAGCACGAATGGCCCTTAACCTCGGCTCCACGGCTCCGAAGCGCCATATTTGCACACACGACTTTCTTTGCCGCACGGCCGGTTTCCTGCGCGTCCTACGGCTCCTCGCACCAAGTCAAGCACGACCATGCACCATGGTTAAGGCATTTTGACACCTCGGCCTCTCCACCACAGCATTTATTGTGGCTCGAGGACCGAATGGCCCTTAACCATGGCTCACACGGCTCTAGAACCGCCATATTTGCACACACGACTATGCTATGCCGGTTCCTGCGTGTCCTAAGCTCTCGGCACTAGGTCAAGCACGACCGTATGCCATAGTTAAGGTGTTTTGATGCCTCGGCCTCACCACCACAATGTTTGTCATCACCCAAGAGCCCGAACGGCCCTTAACCACGGCTCCATGACTCTAGAACTTCCATATTTGCACACACGTTGTCTTTGCCGCAAGGCCGGATCTGTGCATCCTATGGCTCCGGCATCGGGTCAAGCATGCCCGTACGCCATGGTTAAGCCATTTTGATGCCTCTCTCCTCTCCACCATAGAGTTTTCCATCACCCAAGAGCCCGAAGGGCCCTTAACCACGGTTCCACGGCTCCAAAACTGCCATATTTGCACACACAACCATCTTTGCCGCATGGTCGGTTCCAACGCGTCCTATGGCTCTGGCACAAAGTCAAGCATGCCCATACGCCATGGTTAAGGCATTTTGACACATCGGCTTCTCTACCATAGTGTTTGCCATAGCTCGAGAGCACGAATGGCCCTTAACCTCGGCTCCACGGCTCCCGAAGCGCCATATTTGCACACACGACTTTCTTTGCCGCACGGCCGGTTCTGCGCGTCCTACGGCTCCTCGCACCAAGTCAAGCACGCCCATGCGCCATGGTTAAGGCGTTTTGACACCTCGGCCTCTCCACCACAGCATTTATTGCGGCTCGAGGACCCGAATGGCCCTTAACCATGGCTCCACGGCTCTAGAAGCGCCATATTTGCACACACGACTATGCTACCGCACGGCCGGTTCCTGCGTGTCCTACGGCTCTCGGCACTAGGTCAAGCACGACCGTATGCCATAGTTAAGGTGTTTTGATGCCTCGGCCTCACCACCACAATGTTTGTCATCACCCGAGAGCCCGAACGGCCCTTAACCACGGCTCCATGACTCAGAACTTCCATATTTGCACACACGGTTGTCTTTGCCGCACGGCCGGATCTGTGCATCCTATGGCTCCGGCACCGGGTCAAGCATGCCCGTACGCCATGGTTAAGCCATTTTGATGCCTTTCTCCTCTCCACCATAGAGTTTTCCATCACCCAAGAGCCCGAAGGGCCCTTAACCACGGTTCCACGGCTCCAAAACTTGCATATTTGCACACACAACCATCTTTGCCGCATGGTCGGTTCCAACGCGTCCTATGGCTCGGCACGAGTCAAGCATGCCCATACGCCATGGTTAAGGCATTTTGACACATCGGGCTTCTCTACCATAGTGTTTGCCATAGCTCGAGAGCTTGAATGGCCCTTAACCTCGGCTCCACGGCTCCGAAGCGCCATATTTGCACACACGACTTTTTTGCCGCACGGCCGGTTCCTGCGCGTCCTACGGCTCCTCGCACCAAGTCAAGCACGCCCATGCACCATGGTTAAGGTGTTCTAACACCTCTGGCTCTCCACCACAGCATTTATTGTGGCTCGAGGACCCGAATGGCCCTTAACCATGGCTCCACAGCTCTAGAACTGCCATATTTGCACACACGACTATGCTACCGCTGGCCCGGTTCTGCGTGTCCTAAGCTCTCGGCACTAGGTCAAGCACGACCGTATGCCATAGTTAAGGTGTTTTGATGCCTCTGGCCTCACCACCACAATGTTTGTCATCTCCCAAGAGCCTGAACGGCCCTTAACCACGGCTCCATGACTCCGAACTTCCATATTTGCACACATGTTGTCTTTGCCGCACGGCGGATCCTGTGCATCCTATGGCTCCGGCACCGGGTCAAGCATGCCCGTACGCCATGGTTAAGCCATTTTGATGCCCTCTCCTCTCCACCATAGAGTTTTCCATCACCCAAGAGCCCGAAGGGCCCTTAACCACGGTTCCATGGCTCCAAAAGCGCCATATTTGCACACACAACCATCTTTGCCGCATGGTCGGTTCCAACGCGTCCTATGGCTCCCGGCACGAGAGACAAGCATGCCCATACGCCATGGTTAAGGCATTTTGACACATCGGCTTCTCTACCATAGTGTTTGCCATAGCTCGAGAGCATGAATGGCCCTTAACCTCGGCTCCACGGCTCCAGAACTGCCATATTTGCACACACGACTTTGCTGCCGCACGGCCGGTTCCTGCGCGTCCTACGGCTCCTCGCACCAAGTCAAGCACGCCCATGCGCCATGGTTAAGGTGTTTTGACACCTCTGGCCTCTCCACCACAGCATTTATTGCGGCTCGAGGACCCGAATGGCCCTTAACCATGGCTCCACGGCTCTAGAACTGCCATATTTGCACACACGACTGTGCTGCCGCACGGCCGGTTCTGCGTGTCCTACGGCTCTCGGCACTAGGTCAAGCACGACCGTATGCCATAGTTAAGGTGTTTTGATGCCTCGGCCTCACCACCACAATGTTTGTCATCACCCGAGAGCCCGAACGGCCCTTAACCACAGCTCCATGACTCCAGAACTTCCATATTTGCACACATTTGTCTTGCCGCACGGCCGGATCCTGTGCATCCTATGGCTCCGGCACCGGGTCAAGCATGCCCGTACGCCATGGTTAAGCCATTTTGATGCCTCTCTCCTCTCCACCATAGAGTTTTCCATCACCCAAGAGCCCGAAGGGCCCTTAACCACGGTTCCACGGCTCCAAAACTGCCATATTTGCACACACAACCATCTTTGCCGCATGGTCGGTTCCAACGCGTCCTATGGCTCCTGGCACGAGAGTCAAGCATGCCCGTACGCCATGGTTAAGGCATTTTGACACATCGGCTTCTCTACCATAGTGTTTGCCATAGCTCGAGAGCCGAATGGCCCTTAACCTCGGCTCCACGGCTCCGAAGCGCCATATTTGCACACACGACTTTCTTTGCCCCGCACGGCCGGTTCCTACGCGTCCTACGGCTCCTCGCACCAAGTCAAGCACGCCCATGCGCCATGGTTAAGGCGTTTTGACACCTCGGCCTCTCCACCACAGCATTTATTGCGGCTTGAGGACCGAATGGCCCTTAACCATGGCTCCACGGCTCTAGAACTGCCATATTTGCACACACGACTATGCTACCGCACGGCCCGGTTCTGCGTGTCCTACGGCTCTCGGCACTAGGTCAAGCACGACCGTATGCCATAGTTAAGGTGTTTTGATGCCTCGGCCTCACCACCACAATGTTTGTCATCACCGAGAGCCCGAACGGCCCTTAACCACGGCTCCATGACTCCGAACTTCCATATTTGCACACACGTTGTGCTTTTGCCGCACGGCCGGATCTGTGCATCCTATGGCTCCGGCAGGTCAAGCATGCCCGTACGCCATGGTTAAGCCATTTTGATGCCTCTATCCTCTCCACCATAGAGTTTTCCATCACCCAAGAGCCCGAAGGTCCCTTAACCACGGTTCCACGGCTCCAAAAGCGCCATATTTGCACACACAACCATCCGCCGCATGGTCGGTTCAACGCGTCCTATGGCTCCCCGGCACGAGTCAAGCATGCCCATACGCCATGGTTAAGGCATTTTGACACATCGGCTTCTCTACCATAGTGTTTGCCATAGCTCGAGAGCCGAATGGCCCTTAACCTCGGCTCCACGGCTCCGAAGCGCCATATTTGCACACACGACTTTCTTTGCCCGCACGGCGGTTCCTGCGCGTCCTACGGCTCCTCGCACCAAGTCAAGCACGCCCATGCGCCATGGTTAAGGTGTTTTGACACCTCTGGCCTCTCCACCACAGCATTTATTGTGGCTCGAGGACCCGAATGGCCCTTAACCATGGCTCCACGGCTCTAGAAGCGCCATATTTGCACACACGACTATGCTACCGCACGGCCCGGTTCCTGCGTGTCCTACGGCTCTCGGCACTAGGTCAAGCACGACCGTATGCCATAGTTAAGGTGTTTTGATGCCTCGGCCTCACCACCACAATGTTTGTCATCACCGAGAGCCCGAACGGCCCTTAACCACAGCTCCATGACTCAGAACTTCCATATTTGCACACACGGTTGTCTTTGCCGCACGGCCGGATCTGTGCATCCTATGGCTCCCGGCACCGGGTCAAGCATGCCCGTACGCCATGGTTAAGCCATTTTGATGCCTCTCTCCTCTCCACCATAGAGTTTTCCATCACCCAAGAGCCCGAAGGGCCCTTAACCACGGTTCCACGGCTCCAAAAGCGCCATATTTGCACACACAACCATCTTTGCCGCATGGTCGGTTCCAACGCGTCCTATGGCTCGGCACGAGAGTCAAGCATGCCCGTACGCCATGGTTAAGGCATTTTGACACATCGGCTTCTCTACCATAGTGTTTGCCATAGCTCGAGAGCACGAATGGCCCTTAACCTCGGCTCCACGGCTCCGAAGCGCCATATTTGCACACACGACTTTCTTTGCCGCACGGCCGGTTCTGCGCGTCCTACGGCTCCTCGCACCAAGTCAAGCACGCCCATGCGCCATGGTTAAGGCGTTTTGACACCTCGGCCTCTCCACCACAGCATTTATTGTGGCTTGAGGACCCGAATGGCCCTTAACCATGGCTCCACGGCTCTAGAAGCGCCATATTTGCACACACGACTATGCTACCGCGCGGCCGGTTCTGCGTGTCCTACGGCTCTCGGCACTAGGTCAAGCACGACCGTATGCCATAGTTAAGGTGTTTTGATGCCTCGGCCTCACCACCACAATGTTTGTCATCACCCGAGAGCCCGAACGGCCCTTAACCACGGCTCCATGACTCCAGAACTTCCATATTTGCACACACCGTCTTTGCCGCCGCACGGCCGGATCTGTGCATCCTATGGCTCCGGCACCGGGTCAAGCATGCCCGTACGCCATGGTTAAGCCATTTTGATGCCTCTCTCCTCTCCACCATAGAGTTTTCCATCACCCAAGAGCCCGAAGGGCCCTTAACCACGGTTCCACGGCTCCAAAACTGCCATATTTGCACACACAACCATCTTTGCCGCATGGTCGGTTCCAACGCGTCCTATGGCTCTGGCACGAGAGTCAAGCATGCCCATACGCCATGGTTAAGGCATTTTGACACATCGGCTTCTCTACCATAGTGTTTGCCATAGCTCAAGAGCACGAATGGCCCTTAACCTCGGCTCCACGGCTCCGAAGCGCCATATTTGCACACACGACTTTCTTTGCCGCACGGCCGGTTCCTGCGCGTCCTACGGCTCCTCGCACCAAGTCAAGCACGCCCATGCGCCATGGTTAAGGCGTTTTGACACCTCCGGCCTCTCCACCACAGCATTTATTGTGGCTCGAGGACCCGAATGGCCCTTAACCATGGCTCCACGGCTCTAGAAGCGCCATATTTGCACACACGACTATGCTACCGCACGGCCCGGTTCTGCGTGTCCTACGGCTCTCGGCACTAGGTCAAGCACGACCGTATGCCATAGTTAAGGTGTTTTGATGCCTCGGCCTCACCACCACAATGTTTGTCATCACCCGAGAGCCCGAACGGCCCTTAACCACGGCTCCATGACTCGAACTTAGATATTTGCACACATGGCTTGTCTTTGCCGCACGGCCGGATCCCGTGCATCCTATGGCTCCCGGCACCGGGTCAAGCATGCCCGTACGCCATGGTTAAGCCATTTTGATGCCTCTCTCCTCTCCACCATAGAGTTTTCCATCACCCAAGAGCCCGAAGGGCCCTTAACCACGGTTCCATGGCTCCAAAACTGCCATATTTGCACACACAACCATGCTTTGCCGCATGGTCGGTTCCAACGCGTCCTATGGCTCTGGCACGAGTCAAGCATGCCCATACGCCATGGTTAAGGCATTTTGACACATCGGCTTCTCTACCATAGTGTTTGCCATAGCTCGAGAGCCGAATGGCCCTTAACCTCGGCTCCACGGCTCCGAAGCGCCATATTTGCACACACGACTTTCTTTGCCGCACGGCCGGTTCCTGCGCGTCCTACGGCTCTTCGCACCAAGTCAAGCATGCCCATGCGCCATGGTTAAGGCGTTTTGACACCTCTGGCCTCTCCACCACAGCATTTATTATGGCTCGAGGACCCGAATGGCCCTTAACCATGGCTCCACGGCTCTAGAAGCGCCATATTTGCACACACGACTATGCTACCGCACGGCCCGGTTCTGCGTGTCCTACGGCTCTCGGCACTAGGTCAAGCACGACCGTATGCCATAGTTAAGGTGTTTTGATGCCTCGGCCTCACCACCACAATGTTTGTCATCACTAGAGAGCCCGAACGGCCCTTAACCACGGCTCCATGACTCCGAACTTCCATATTTGCACACACGGCGTGTCTTTTGCCGCCGCACGGCCGGATCTGTGCATCCTATGGCTCCGGCACCGGGTCAAGCATGCTCGTACGCCATGGTTAAGCCATTTTGATGCCTCTCTCCTCTCCACCATAGAGTTTTCCATCACCCAAGAGCCCGAAGGGCCCATAACCACGGTTCCACGGCTCCAAAAGCGCCATATTTGCACACACAACCATACCGCCGCATGGTCGGTTCCAACGCGTCCTATGGCTCCTGGCACAGAGTCAAGCATGCCCGTACGCCATGGTTAAGGCATTTTGACACATCTGGTTTCTCTACCATAGTGTTTGCCACAGCTCGAGAGCCTGAATGGCCCTTAACCTCGGCTCCACGGCTCCGAAGCGCCATATTTGCACACACGACTTTGCCGCCGCACGGCCCGGTTCCTACGCGTCCTACGGCTCCTCGCACCAAGTCAAGCACGCCCATGCGCCATGGTTAAGGCGTTTTGACACCTCGGCCTCTCCACCACAGCATTTATTGTGGCTCGAGGACCCTAATGGCCCTTAACCATGGCTCCACGGCTCTAGAACTGCCATATTTGCACACACGACTATGCTACCGCACGCCCGGTTCTGCGTGTCCTACGGCTCTCGGCACTAGGTCAAGCACGACCGTATGCCATAGTTAAGGTGTTTTGATGCCTCGGCCTCACCACCACAATGTTTGTCATCACCCGAGAGCCGAACGGCCCTTAACCACGGCTCCATGACTCCGAACTTCCATATTTGCTGCCCTGCCGCACGGCCGGATCCTGTGCATCCTATGGCTCCGCACAGGTCAAGCAAGCCCGTACGCCATGGTTAAGCCATTTTGATGCCTCTCTCCTCTCCACCATAGAGTTTTCCATCACCCAAGAGCCCGAAGGGCCCTTAACCACGGTTCCACGGCTCCAAAACTACCATATTTGCACACACAACCATCTTTGCCGCATGGTCGGTTCCAACGCGTCCTATGGCTCCTGGCACGAGTCAAGCATGCCCATACGCCATGGTTAAGGCATTTTGACACATCGGCTTCTCTACCATAGTGTTTGCCATAGCTCGAGAGCCGAATGGCCCTTAACCTCGGCTCCACGGCTCTAGAAGCGCCATATTTGCATACACGACTTTTCTTTGCCGCACGGCGGTTCCTGCGCGTCCTACGGCTCCTCGCACCAAGTCAAGCACGCCCATGCGCCATGGTTAAGGCGTTTTGACACCTCTGGCCTCTCCACCACAGCATTTATTGTGGCTCGAGGACCCGAATGGCCCTTAACCATGGCTCCACGGCTCCAGAACTGCCATATTTGCACACACGACTTTGCTGCCGCACGGCCGGTTCCTGCGTGTCCTACGGCTCTCGGCACTAGGTCAAGCACGACCGTATGCCATAGTTAAGGTGTTTTGATGCCTCTGGCCTCACCACCACAATGTTTGTCATCACCCGAGAGCCTGAACGGCCCTTAACCATAGCTCCATGACTCCAGAACTTCCATATTTGCACACACGTTGTCTTTGCCGCACGGCCGGATCCTGTGCATCCTATGGCTCCCGGCACCGGGTCAAGCATGCCCGTACGCCATGGTTAAGCCATTTTGATGCCTCTCTCCTCTCCACCACAGAGTTTTCCATCACCCAAGAGCCCGAAGGGCCCTTAACCACGGTTCCACGGCTCCAAAACTGCCATATTTGCACACACAACCATGCTGCCGCATGGTCGGTTCCAACGCTGATAGGTCACAATGGCTAGAGGGGGGGGTGAATAGCCTAATAAAATTTCTAGCAAGAACACTAGACAACCCGATTAGATAGCAAGGTGGCAAATGTGCAAAGCAAGTGCTTCGACTACTCTATGCAAGCCGTCCTACCATGCAAGGCTACTCAATTCAATTGCACACACAACAACGGTGATCAAGCTACACACTGTCGGTTCACCGAAACCAACCAAGCAATTCTACCCACGGGATTTAAACTACACAAAGAGTGGTTCCCGACCGACCACAACAAGCAATACTACTTTGCGGAAAGTAAAGAGATGATCGAAGATTATACCACCGCAAAGAGTAGAAGATAGCCAATCACCTAGGGAGCTCAATCACAAGCACAAGGAGGTCGAAGCCTCGGCAATCACAAATCAACACAATGATTTTTTACCGAGGTTCACTTGCTTCCCGGCAAGCTACTCCTCGTTGTGGCGATGCACTTGCTTGGTGAGTTGCCCGCTCAATTGGCTCGGTGCCAAAGACCCCAATGGGGAGCCGCAATCTCCACACAAGACAAGGATCCACAAGCCACGAGCAATCCACTAGAGTATCCTTTCGCGAACTCCGCGGGGAAGGATCAAGAACCCCTCACAAGAACCCGGTGTGGCCTCGAACAATCACCAAGTCGAGCTCAACCACCACCCGCTGCTCCAAACCGTCTACGGTGACGGGAATCACCGAAGAGTAATAAGAATCCACAGCCCACTCGAAGAACAAGTGCCTCTAGATGCAATTCTCAATGCAAATCACTTGTCTTGCCATTCAAATCTCACAAGAGATGCTCAAGAATGAAAGTGATGAGTGGGGGAGTGTCTCTCTAGCTCAAAGGATGCACAAGTATGTGAAAATCACCAAGAGAGCCTCCCCAACCCGGCCAATGGTCTATTTATAGACCCCTCCACGAAACTAGCCATTGCCCCCTCGGGCTGGAGCTCCAGAACGCGCCGGACGCGTCCGCCGCTGCCCACCGGACGCGTCCGGCGCTCTTCAGCGCGCCGCGGCCAGCCGACCGTTGGAGTTCGAAGTTGCCACGTCACCAGTCGCCAGACGATGAACAGTGATTCAGCCGAGTCCGGCGCCCGCGTCCGCCGCTGAGTCCAGCGACCGACCGCGCCAGAGACAGCCCGACCAGAAACTTTCTGGTCGGTGTCCGCCCGCCGCCGGACGCGTCCGCCGCCGCATCCGGCGCTCTCTTCGATGACGCACCGTCGTTGATCCAATCTTCGAACCACTTGTCCAAGGTGCTAACTCCTCAGAGTAGATCACTTCTCAAGCACCGGAGTTAGCGTATCTTCTCAAGATCACGTCGACAAGTGTTAGCTCTCTAGTTAGTCTCTCATGCATCATGCAAAGTCACAACTAGAGGCACTTAGGACCGCGAATGAACCGAGGAAACCCCTCTTGATAGTCGGTTATCGATCCTAAATGTGGTCACACTCGCTAAGTGTCTCGACCACTAAACCGGAAAGCCCTATCAAGTATACCTTCGCCTTGATCTCCACGGGCGTTTCCGTTCATCACCGAAGCTTGATCACTTCACATGTCCACCATGTTTGTCACCGTGATCACCATGCTCCATCATCCACCGTCACGTTGCTATGTGTCTAACCACACTTAGAGCAAAGCATTAGCAACGTTGAGTGTCATTAATTACCAAAACCAAACCGGAGCTTTCAATCTCCCCCTTTTTGGTAATTGATGACAACCCCTTCACAAACTCACAAAGATATGGAAATTGAATTCAATATGAAATTGAATTGCTTGCCCAAGACATTTTGATCATGAATCTTGGATTGGACAAGCATTTCAATTCCGGTTTTGGTAGTGGTAGCTCCCCCTACATGTGTGCATCAAATGTTTGGTCGATTTTCAAGCACACATGCATAGATGAAACTTTTGTGAGAGTTACCACAACCAAAATGGTACTAAGGTTTATAGAATTGGCCTTTGAAGCGTGATACCAATCGGAATGCGATAATAAAACCTTCCTTAGCACCATGGGAATCTAGACATCATCAAAACTCAAGATACCTCATGAGATCACATTATAAGCAAGGTACTTGAACAAGAAACTCTATGTCTAGAAACCACCTAAGCATGCTAGTACTTCATTTCATCAATTAAGTTCTATACTAGCAATACACCAAACAAGCATGAATATTGAATTTAGCTTGCAATGCTCCATATCATCATGAATGCACACACAATATGCAACAAATAGTCTATGAGCTTGCTCTCCCTATTTGTGTGCTCATGGTTGGGTCATATCATAAAAATTTGATCCCCTTCCATTGCTCTTTGTGACTTATTTCTCCCCCTAGATGTAGACTTCTCCCCCTAGGTGTATACTTTCTTCTCCCCCTTTGTCATCAATGACCAAGAAGGGTGCATAAGATGAGAGAAACAAGTCAATCAACTATGGCCAAATCTAAACCACATGCCTTGAAAATGTATCTCGGTTTGAACCAAGGGCAAGCTTCTTCACACCTCATAAGAATAAGGGTTATCTTGACCATGTTGAGATACACATCATGAGCAAGTGCTAAAGATTCAACACTCGGTTCACAAGCTCACGAACAAGTCATATGCCATCACTAGATCAAATCAAGCATAGAAACAATAGTGATGCCATATATCCTTAAAATTCATTTGATTTGCAATGAATGAGCCTAGCAAGATGCACATGTATACATGTCTACACAACTAGCAATGGATGCATGAAGTGCAACAATCAACTTTACCTTACTATGTTAGAGGAGAGGCATGTCATATATGGGGTGCATCAATCCATGTTGGAGAAGCTAAGTATGTTCAACTCATTCCTCAACTTGCAATATCTTTTCTCATCAAGAGGCTTGGTGAATATGTCGGCTAGTTGATCTTCGGTGCCAATGCTTTCAATGCTAATATCACCCTTTTGTTGATGATCTCTAATGAAGTGGTGCCTCACATCAATGTGCTTGGTTCTTGAATGTTGAACCGGATTGTTTGTCATCTTGATTGCACTTTCATTGTCACAAAACAAAGGCACATGCTTGAACTTGATCCCATAGTCCTTCAAGGTGGCTTTCATCCATAGCAATTGTGCACAACAATTCCCCGCACTAATATATTCGGCTTCGACGGTGGAAAGTGCCACACTATTTTGCTTCTTTGAAGACCATGACACAAGAGATCTTCCTAGCACTTGACATGTTCCACTTGTGCTCTTCCTATCAATCTTGCACCCGGCATAGTCGGAGTCGGAGTATCCAATCAACTCAAAGCTTGACCCCTTGGGATACCATAGACCAACATCTTGAGTACCCTTCAAATATCTCAAAATCCTCTTGGTTGCCGTCAAGTGACTCTCTCTTGGAGAAGCTTGAAATCTTGCACACATGCACACACTAAACATGACATCCGGCCTTGAAGCGGTCACATATAGCAAGCTTCCAATCATTGATCTATATAGCTTTTGCTCAATCATCTTGCCACTATCATCAATATCCAAGCCACCATTGGTTCCCATAGGTGTACTAATGGCCTTAGCATCTTGCAACCCGAACTTCTTGATCATGTCCTTGATGTACTTGCCTTGACTTACAAAGGTACCATTCTTCATTTGCTTGATTTGAAGACCAAGGAAGTAGCTCAACTCTCCAAGCATTGACATCTCAAACTCACTAGCCATCATCTTAGCAAACTCTTCACAAAAGAATTGATTTGTTGATCCAAAGATGATATCATCCACATAGATTTGCAACACAAACAAGTCATCTTCTATCTTCTTAGTGAAGAGAGTGGTGTCCACCTTGCCCATCTTGAAACCTTTGGATATGAGAAAGTCCCTCAATCTTTCATACCATGCCCTTGGAGCTTGCATCAAACCATACAAAGCCTTCTTGAGCTTGTAGACATGGTTGGGCTTCTTGTCATCCTCAAAACCGGGAGGTTGAGCAACATACACTTCCTCATTTATGAAGCCATTGAGAAATGCACTCTTCACATCCATTTGATAGAGCTTGATGTTGTGAGCACAAGCATAAGCTAATAGGATTCTAATTGCCTCCAATCTTGCCACCGGTGCATATGTTTCTCCAAAGTCAAGACCCTCAACTTGAGTGTACCCTTGTGCCACTAGTCTTGCTTTGTTCCTCACTACCAATCCATCTTGATCTTGCTTGTTCTTGAAGACCCACTTGGTGCCAATCACATTGTGCTTCTTTGGCCTCTCAACAAGTTCCCAAACTTCATTTCTAGTGAAGTTGTTCAATTCCTCATGCATGGCATTTATCCAATCCGGATCCTTCAATGCCTCATCAATCTTAGTTGGCTCAATGAATGACACAAAGGAGTAGTGCTCACATATGCTAGCCAATCTTGATCTTGTTTTCACACCTCTTTGAATATCACCAATTATATGATCTAGAGGATGATCTCTTGCAATGTTGGAAGGTTGAAGAACTAGCTCATTTGCATTGCTTGCTTGACCTTGATCTTGATCTTCATGTTGAGTACCACTTGTGCTTGCCTCATTGGAATCATCAATCACTACTTGAGTTGGCACTTGCACTTCATCACCATCATCCACTTGCCTCGGCCTAATATCGCCAATGTCCATGTGTCTCATTGCATTGCTCAATTGATCTCCACCCACATCTTCTTGATTTTGATCTCCAACTTGAGAGCCTTGGGTTTCATCAAATTCAACATCATGAACCTCTTCAACTAGCCCACTAGCCAAGTTCCACACTCTATAAGCCTTGCTAGAAGTAGAGTAGCTAAGAAGAAATCCCTCATCACATCTCTTGTCAAACTTGCCAAGTCTTTGCCCCTTCTTGAGTATGTAGCACTTGCAACCAAAGACCCGGAAGTAAGCAATGTTAGGCTTCCTTCCATTCAAAATTTCATATGGAGTCTTCTCTAACTTCCCATGGCAATAGAGGCGGTTGCTATAGTAGCAAGCCGTGTTGATAGCATCACTCCAAAACTTTTCACTCACATTGTACTCTAGTAGCATAGTTCTTGCCATCTCAATCAAGGTCCTATTCTTCCTTTCAACTACACCATTGGATTGGGGAGTGTAGGTTGGTGAGAATTGATGTACAATTCCAAGCTCATCACACAACTCTTCAACTCTTGTGTTCTTGAATTCACTCCCATTGTCACTTCTTATCTTCTTGATGGTAGTGTCAAACTCATTTTGCACCCTCTTGACAAATGACTTGAATAGATCATAGACTTCACTCTTGTCATAGAGGAAGAACACCCATGTGTATCTTGAGTAGTCATCCACAATCACAAATCCATACTTATTGCCCCCAATTGATGTGTAGTGAGTTGGGCCAAACAAGTCCATATGCAACAACTCAAATGCTCTTGATGTTGACATCTCATTCTTCTTGGGATGTGAGTTCCCATGTTGCTTGCCGGCTTGACATGCACTACAAGGTCTATCCTTCTCAAATGTGACATCATTCAAGCCTCTCACTAGATCATGCTTCACCAACTTGTTCAATTGCTTCATACCAACATGACCAAGGCGCCTATGCCATAGCCATCCCTTGCTTGACTTGCCAATTAAACATGATGAAAGTTTAGCTTCACTAGCATTGAAATCCACCAAGTACAAGCTTCCATGCCTAAATCCCTTGAAGATGATATTTGCTTGATTCTTGCTCACCACCTCAACTTGCTTATCATCAAATATGCATTTGTAGCCAAGATCACACAATTGTGCCACCGACAAAAGATTGAAGTTCAAAGTATCAACTAGCAACACATTGGAGAGATCCTTCTCATTGGAAATTGCAACCTTTCCAAGCCCCATGACATCACCCTTGCTATTGTCACCAAATGTGATGGAGTTGAAACCACCATTGTCATTCCTATCAAGTGACTTGAACATACTATCTTCACCGGTCATATGATTTGATGCACCACTATCAAGCACCCAATGCCTCCCTCCGGCTTTGTAATTGACCTACAAGAAGACATCAAGCTTTAGGTACCCATTTTTGCTTGGGTCCTTGAAGGTTAGTCACTAGAGTCTTTGGCACCCAAATAGCTTTCTTCTTTGAGCTCATCCATGGTGCACCAATGAATCTAGCACTCACACCACTCTCACTCTTAACTAGCAAGTAAAAATCACTCAACTTGTAAGAGGAGTCACTAGTGTTCTTGTTCTTGCATGCACGCTCTAGATGACCAACTTGCTTGCAACTCTTGCAATAGCTACCATTGTTCTTCACAAAACTAGTCTTGTGAGGAGCAAGAGCGGCCTTGCCCTTCTTGGGGTATAGCCCAATCCCTCTTTGTAGAGAGAAGCTCTTTGGCTACCCAAGCACATAAGCAAGCGGTCCTCACCACCATAAGCCTTAGCCAAGGTGTGATTGAGCTCCTTGACTTCCTTCTTAAGAAACTCATTTTCAACTACTAGTGTAGAATCACAAACATGACTAACACTACTAGATGAAGTAGAGGCATAAGAGCATGAAGGGCCAAGTGATGCAACAACAATTGAATCATCAAGTGAATCACATGATGTAGACACATCTTTCTTCTCTATGATCACCACTTGTGATTGCACTTTCTCTTGCTTCTCAACTAGAGAAGAATGAGCTTTTTCAAGCTTGGAGTGAGCAATCTCTAGCTTCTTATGGTCTACCTTTAGACTCTCATAAGATGCCCTCAACTCCATAAGTTCTTGCTCAAGGTTTTGTTTATCCTTGCGCAAGCCCCTACATTCTTTCCTAGAGTCATTGAAAGCACCTTTGCAATCCTCAAGCATGACCCATAGTTCTTCTTTTGTGGTGTCATCATCATCATCACTCTCATCATCACTATCGGGTGTAGGTTGTACCTTAGTGGCCTTGGCCATGAAGCAAGACGATGGAGCACCAAATAGAGAAAGCTTCTCTTGAATGGCAATGCTTGCGTGCCCCTTCTTCTTCTTCTTCTTGGAATCATCGTCATCATCATCGCTTGAGGAAGATGAATCACTCTCCCAAGTTGCCACAGGAGATTCACCCTTCTTCTTGTGATGGGAGGAGTCTTTCTCCTCCTTCTTCTTCTCTTGCTTCTTCCTCTCCTTCCTCATGGCATCTTCATCATCACTTGCATATGGGCACTTGGCAATGAGATGATCCTTGCTATTGCACCGGAAGCACTTCATGGGACGGTCACTAGACTTGGATGAGCTTCTCTTGCTCTTGGACCGGTACCCCTTCTTCATGAGCTTCCCCATTCTCTTCACAAGGAGTGCCATTTGTTCACTCACTTCTTCTTCTTGCCCACTTGAGCTAGAGCATGGTTCATCTTCACTTGATGACTCTTCTTTCTTCTTCTTGCCCTTGCTCTTGGATGATGTGGCCTTGAATGCCACGCTCTTCTTGTCATCATCCTTCTTCTCATTCTCCTTCTTCTTCTTCTTCACCAACTCTTCCTTCTCATGATCTTCTCTAAACTCATCATCGGCCATTATCTCTTGAAGGACTTGGTTGGGAGTTGGCTTCTCCTTCATTGTTGTCTTCACCATGACGGTCTTCAACATGTCAAATCTCTTGGGAAGACACCTCATGAACTTGGTGGAGAATTGGGAGTCCTTGATCTCTTCCCCAAGTCCCTTGAGCTCATTGACAATGACTTGGAGTCTATGGAACATCTCCGGCACACTCTCATCCTCCTTCATTGAGAAGCTTGCAAACTTCTCTTGCAACATGTAGGCTCTTGCGGTCTTGACACTTTCGGTGCCCTCATAAGCTTCTTCTAGCTTCTTCCAAATGTCATGAGCCACCTCAAGGTTCTTGATGAGCTCAAAAGCTTTATCATCAAGTGCCTCATGGAAAGCACTCACGGCAATGTCATTTGCTTGTTGCTTCTTCTCTTCGACCGGTGTTGGCACCGCACCCTCAACAAGCTCAAACTTTGTCTCCACTACTTTCCACACCTCAAGATTGATTGATTTGAGATGACTCTTCATCTTGAGCTTCCATTTGGCATAGTCATCACCTCGAAATGATGGTGCCTTCTTGGTGTTGTTGATATGCATAACCATAGCCATTGCTTCACCGTAGGATGTTAATCCAACTCAAACAAATGGTGCCCGGCTCCGATACCACGTGATAGGTCACAATGGCTAGAGGGGGGTGAATAGCCTAATAAAATTTCTAGCAAGAACACTAGACAACCCGATTAGATAGCAAGGTGGCAAATGTGCAAAGCAAGTGCTTCGACTACTCTATGCAAGCCATCCTACCATGCAAGGCTACTCAATTCAATTGCACACACAACAACGGTGATCAAGCTACACACTGTCGGTTCACCGAAACCAACCAAGCAATTCTACCCATGGGATTTAAACTACACAAAGAGTGGTTCCCGACCGACCACAACAAGCAATACTACTTTGCGGAAACTAAAGAGATGATCGGAGATTATACCGCCGCGAAGAGTAGAAGATAGCCAATCACCTAGGGAGCTCAATCACAAGCACAAGGAGGTCGAAGCCTCGGCAATCACAAATCAACACAATGATTTTTTACCGAGGTTCACTTGCTTCCTGGCAAGCTACTCCTCGTTGTGGCGATGCACTTGCTTGGTGAGTTGCCCGCTCAATTGGCTCGGTGCCAAAGACCCCAATGGGGAGCCGCAATCTCCACACAAGACAAGGATCCACAAGCCACGAGCAATCCACTAGAGTATCCTTTCGCGAACTCCCGCGTGGAAGGATCAAGAACCCCTCACAAGAACCCGGTGTGGCCTCGAACAATCACCAAGTCGAGCTCAACCACCACCCGCTGCTCCAAACCGTCTACGGTGACGGGAATCACCGAAGAGTAATAAGAATCCGCAGCCCACTCGAAGAACAAGTGCCTCTAGATGCAACTCTCAATGCAAATCACTTGTCTTGCCACTCAAATCTCACAAGAGATGCTCAAGAATGAAAGAGATGAGTGGGGGAGTGTCTCTCTAGCTCAAAGGATGCACAAGTATGTGAAAATCGCCAAGAGAGCCTCCCCAACCCGGCCAATGGTCTATTTATAGACCCCTCCACGAAACTAGCCGTTGCCCCCTCGGGCTGGAGCTCCAGAACGCGCCGGACGCGTCCGCCGCTGCCCGCCGGACGCGTCCGGCGCTCTTCAGCGCGCCACGGCCAGCCGACCGTTGGAGTTCGAAGTTGCCACGTCACCAGTCGCCAGACGATGAACAGTGATTCAGCCGAGTCCGGCGCCCGCGTCCGCCGCTGAGTCCGACGACCGACCGCGCCAGAGACAGCCCGACCAGAAACTTTCTGGTCGGCGTCCGCCCGCCGCCGGACGCGTCCGCCGCCGCGTCCGGCGCTCTCTGCGCCCGGTCACTCGCCGTGCACGACCTTCAGTATGCGCCGGACGCGTCCGTCCCTCTGGCCCGGCGTCCGACGCCCGCGTCCGGCGCCCGCTGAAGACGTCCACCTCTTGTTTGATCTTCGATGACGCGCCGTCGTTGATCCAATCTTCGAACCACTTGTCCAAGGTGCTAACTCCTCAGAGTAGATCACTTCTCAAGCACCGGAGTTAGCGTATCTTCTCAAGATCACGTCGACAAGTGTTAGCTCTCTAGTTAGTCTCTCATGCATCATGCAAAGTCACAACTAGAGGCACTTAGGACCACGAATGAACCGAGGAAACCCCTCTTGATAGTTGGTTATTGATCCTAAATGTGGTCACACTCGCTAAGTGTCTCGACCACTAAACCAGAAAGCCCTATCAAGTATACCTTCGCCTTGATCTCCACGGGCGTTTCCATTCATCACCGGAGCTTGATCACTTCACATGTCCACCATGTTTGTCACCGTGATCACCATGCTCCATCATCCACCGTCACGTTGCTATGTGTCTAACCACACTTAGAGCAAAGCATTAGCAACGTTGAGTGTCATTAATTACCAAAACCAAACCGGAGCTTTCAAACGCGTCCTATGGCTCCTGGCACAGAGTCAAGCATGCCCGTACGCCATGGTTAAGGCATTTTGACACATCTGGCTTCTCTATCATAGTGTTTGCCATAGCTCGAGAGCCTGAATGGCCCTTAATCTCGGCTCCACAGCTCCAGAACTGCCATATTTGCACACACGACTTTGCTGCCGCACGGCCGGTTCCTGCGCATCCTATGGCTCCTCGCACCAAGTCAAGCACGCCCATGCGCCATGGTTAAGGCATTTGACACCTCTGGCCTCTCCACCACAGCATTTATTGTGGCTCGAGGACCCGAATGGCCCTTAACCATGGCTCCATAGCTCTAGAACTGCCATATTTGCACACACGACTATGCTACCGCACAGCCGGTTCCTGCGTGTCCTACAGCTCTCAGTACTAGGTCAAGCACGACCGTATGCCATAGTTAAGGTGTTTTGATGCCTCTGGCCTCACCACCACAATGTTTGTCATCACCCGAGAGCCCGAACGGCCCTTAACCACAGCTCCATGACTCGAACTTCCATATTTGCACACACGGCTGTCTTTGCCGCACGGCGGATCCTGTGCATCCTATGGCTCCGGCACCGGGTCAAGCATGCCCGTACGCCATGGTTAAGCCATTTTGATGCCTCTCTCCTCTCCACCATAGAGTTTTCCATCACCCAAGAGCCGAAGGGCCCTTAACCACGGTTCCACGGCTCCAAAAGCGCCATATTTGCACACACAACCATCTTGCCGCATGGTCGGTTCCAACGCGTCCTATGGCTCCTGGCACGAAGTCAAGCATGCCCGTACGCCATGGTTAAGGCATTTTGACACATCGGCTTCTCTACCATAGTGTTTGCCATAGCTCGAGAGCTGAATGGCCCTTAACCTCGGCTCCACGGCTCGAAGCGCCATATTTGCACACACGACTTTTTTTGCCGCACCGCCGGTTCCTGCGCGTCCTACGGCTCCTCGCACCAAGTCAAGCACGCCCATGCGCCATGGTTAAGGCATTTTGACACCTCTGGCCTCTCCACCACAGCATTTATTGTGGCTCGAGGACCCGAATGGCGCTTAACCATGGCTCCACGGCTCTAGAAGCGCCATATTTGCACACACAACTATGCTACCGCACGGCCGGTTCTGCGTGTCCTACGGCTCTCGGCACTAGGTCAAGCACGACCGTATGCCATAGTTAAGGTGTTTTGATGCCTCGGCCTCATCACCACAATGTTTGTCATCACCGAGAGCCCGAACGGCCCTTAACCACGGCTCCATGACTCCGAACTTCCATATTTGCACACACATTGTCTTTGCCGCACGGCCGGATCTGTGCATCCTATGGCTCCGGCACCGGGTCAAGCATGCCCGTACGCCATGGTTAAGCCATTTTGATGCCTCTCTCCTCTCCACCATAGAGTTTTCCATCACCCAAGAGCCCGAAGGGCCCTTAACCACGGTTCCACGGCTCCAAAAGCGCCATATTTGCACACACAACCATCTTGCCGCATGGTCGGTTCCAACGCGTCCTATGGCTCCGGCACGGAGTCAAGCATGCCCGTACGCCATGGTTAAGGCATTTTGACACATCTGGCTTCTCTACCATAGTGTTTGCCATAGCTCGAGAGCCCGAATGGCCCTTAACCTCGGCTCCACGGCTCCGAGCGCCATATTTGCACACACGACTTTGGTGCCGCACGGCCGGTTCTGCGCGTCCTACGGCTCCTCGCACCAAGTCAAGCACGCCCATGCGCCATGGTTAAGGCGTTTTGACACCTCGGCCTCTCCACCACAGCATTTATTGTGGCTCGAGGACCCGAATGGCCCTTAACCATGGCTCCACGGCTCTAGAAGCGCCATATTTGCACACACGACTATGCTACCGCACGGCCCGGTTCTGCGTGTCCTACGGCTCTCGGCACTAGGTCAAGCGACCGTATGCCATAGTTAAGGTGTTTTGATGCCTGGCCTCACCACCACAATGTTTGTCATCACCCGAGAGCCCCGAACGGCCCTTAACCAGCTCCATGACTCGAACTTCCATATTTGCACACACGGCGTGCTTTGCCACCGGCCGGATCCTGTGCATCCTATGGCTCCGACGCACCAGGTCAAGCATGCCCGTACGCCATGGTTAAGCCATTTTGATGCCTCTCTCCTCTCCACCATAGAGTTTTCCATCACCCAAGAGCCCGAAGGGCCCTTAACCATGGTTCCACGGCTCCAAAAGCGCCATATTTGCACACACAACCATCTTTGCCGCATGGTCGGTTCCAACGCGTCCTATGGCTCTGGCACGAGTCAAGCATGCCCGTACGCCATGGTTAAGGCATTTTGACACATCCGGCTTCTCTACCATAGTGTTTGCCATAGCTCGAGAGCACGAATGGCCCTTAACCTCGGCTCCACGGCTCGAAGCGCCATATTTGCACACACGACTTTCTTTGCCGCACGCGGTTCTGCGCGTCCTACGGCTCCTCGCACCAAGTCAAGCACGCCCATGCGCCATGGTTAAGGCATTTTGACACCTCGGCCTCTCCACCACAGCATTTATTGCGGCTCGAGGACCCGAATGGCCCTTAACCATGGCTCCACGGCTCTAGAAGCGCCATATTTGCACACACGACTATGCTACCGTGCCGGTTCTGCGTGTCCTACGGCTCTCGGCACTAGGTCAAGCATGACCGTATGCCATAGTTAAGGTGTTTTGATGCCTCTAGCCTCACCACCACAATGTTTGTCATCACCCGAGAGCCCGAATGGCCCTTAACCATAGCTCCATGACTCAGAACTTCCATATTTGCACACACGGTTGTCTTTGCCGCACGGCGGATCTGTGCATCCTATGGCTCCGGCACCGGGTCAAGCATGCCCGTACGCCATGGTTAAGCCATTTTGATGCCTCTCTCCTCTCCACCATAGAGTTTTCCATCACCCAAGAGCCCGAAGGGCCCTTAACCACGGTTCCACGGCTCCAAAGCGCCATATTTGCACACACAACCATGCCGCATGGTCGGTTCCAACGCGTCCTATGGCTCTGGCACACGAGTCAAGCATGCCCGTACGCCATGGTTAAGGCATTTTGACACATCGGCTTCTCTACCATAGTGTTTGCCATAGCTCGAGAGCACGAATGGCCCTTAACCTCGGCTCCACGGCTCCCGAAGCGCCATATTTGCACACACGACTTTCTTTGCCCGCACGGCGGTTCTGCGCGTCCTACGGCTCCTCGCACCAAGTCAAGCACGCCCATGCGCCATGGTTAAGGCGTTTTGACACCTCGGCCTCTCCACCACAGCATTTATTGCGGCTCGAGGACCGAATGGCCCTTAACCATGGCTCCACGGCTCTAGAAGCTGCCATATTTGCACACACGACTATGCTACCGCACGGCCCGGTTCTGCGTGTCCTACAGCTCTCGGCACTAGGTCAAGCACGACCGTATGCCATAGTTAAGGTGTTTTGATGCCTGTGGCCTCACCACCACAATGTTTGTCATCACCCGAGAGCCCGAACGGCCCTTAACCATAGCTCCATGACTCGAACTTCCATATTTGCACACACGGCTTGTCTTTGCCCCGCACGGCCGGATCTGTGCATCCTATGGCTCCGGCACAGGTCAAGCATGCCGTACGCCATGGTTAAGCCATTTTGATGCCTCTCTCCTCTCCACCATAGAGTTTTCCATCACCCAAGAGCCCGAAGGGCCCTTAACCACGGTTCCACGGCTCCAAAGCGCCATATTTGCACACACAACCATGCGCCGCATGGTCGGTTCCAACGCGTCCTATGGCTCTGGCACGAGAGTCAAGCATGCCCGTACGCCATGGTTAAGGCATTTTGACACATCGGCTTCTCTACCATAGTGTTTGCCATAGCTCGAGAGCACTGAATGGCCCTTAACCTCGGCTCCACGGCTCTAGAAGCGCCATATTTGCACACACGACTTTCTTTGCCGCACGGCCGGTTCTGCGCGTCCTACGGCTCCTCGCACCAAGTCAAGCACGCCCATGCGCCATGGTTAAGGCGTTTTGACACCTCTGGCCTCTCCACCATAGCATTTATTGCGGCTCGAGGACCCGAATGGCCCTTAACCATGGCTCCACGGCTCTAGAAGCGCCATATTTGCACACACGACTATGCTACCGCACGGCCCGGTTCTGCGTGTCCTACGGCTCTCGGCACTAGGTCAAGCACGACCGTATGCCATAGTTAAGGTGTTTTGATGCCTCTGGCCTCACCACCACAATGTTTGTCATCACCGAGAGCCCGAACGGCCCTTAACCATAGCTCCATGACTCGAACTTCCATATTTGCACACACGGCTTGTCTTTGCCGCACGGCCGGATCTGTGCATCCTATGGCTCCGGCACCGGGTCAAGCATGCCGTACGCCATGGTTAAGCCATTTTGATGCCTCTCTCCTCTCCACCATAGAGTTTTCCATCACCCAAGAGCCCGAAGGGCCCTTAACCACGGTTCCACGGCTCCAAAAGCTGCCATATTTGCACACACAACCATCTTTGCCGCATGGTCGGTTCAACGCGTCCTATGGCTCTGGCACGAGTCAAGCATGCCCGTACGCCATGGTTAAGGCATTTTGACACATCGGCTTCTCTACCATAGTGTTTGCCATAGCTCGAGAGCCTGAATGGCCCTTAACCTCGGCTCCACGGCTCCGGAAGCGCCATATTTGCACACACGACTTTTCTTTGCCGCACGGCCGGTTCTGCGCGTCCTACGGCTCCTCGCACCAAGTCAAGCACGCCCATGCGCCATGGTTAAGGCGTTTTGACACCTCTGGCCTCTCCACCACAGCATTTATTGCGGCTCGAGGACCGAATGGCCCTTAACCATGGCTCCACGGCTCTAGAAGCGCCATATTTGCACACACGACTATGCTACCGCACGGCCCGGTTCTGCGTGTCCTACGGCTCTCGGCACTAGGTCAAGCACGACCGTATGCCATAGTTAAGGTGTTTTGATGCCTCTCGGCCTCACCACCACAATGTTTGTCATCACCGAGAGCCCGAACGGCCCTTAACCACGGCTCCATGACTCGAACTTCCATATTTGCACACACGGCTTGTCTTTGCCCGCACGGCGGATCTGTGCATCCTATGGCTCCGGCACCGGGTCAAGCATGCCGTACGCCATGGTTAAGCCATTTTGATGCCTCTCTCCTCTCCACCATAGAGTTTTCCATCACCCAAGAGCCCGAAGGGCCCTTAACCACGGTTCCACGGCTCCAAAACTGCCATATTTGCACACACAACCATCTTTGCCGCATGCATGGTCGGTTCAACGCGTCCTATGGCTCGGCACGAGTCAAGCATGCCGTACGCCATGGTTAAGGCATTTTGACACATCGGCTTCTCTACCATAGTGTTTGCCATAGCTCGAGAGCACGAATGGCCCTTAACCTCGGCTCCACGGCTCCCGGAAGCGCCATATTTGCACACACGACTTTCTTTGCCCGCACGGCGGTTCTGCGCGTCCTACGGCTCCTCGCACCAAGTCAAGCACGCCCATGCGCCATGGTTAAGGCGTTTTGACACCTCTGGCCTCTCCACCACAGCATTTATTGCGGCTCGAGGACCGAATGGCCCTTAACCATGGCTCCACGGCTCTAGAAGCTGCCATATTTGCACACACGACTATGCTACCGCACGGCCCGGTTCTGCGTGTCCTACGGCTCTCGGCACTAGGTCAAGCACGACCGTATGCCATAGTTAAGGTGTTTTGATGCCTCGGCCTCACCACCACAATGTTTGTCATCACCGAGAGCCCGAACGGCCCTTAACCACATAGCTCCATGACTCGAACTTCCATATTTGCACACACGGTCTTCTGCCGCACGGCCGGATCTGTGCATCCTATGGCTCCGGCACCCAGGTCAAGCATGCCGTACGCCATGGTTAAGCCATTTTGATGCCTCTCTCCTCTCCACCATAGAGTTTTCCATCACCCAAGAGCCGAAGGGCCCTTAACCACGGTTCCACGGCTCCAAAAGCGCCATATTTGCACACACAACCATCTTTGCCGCATGGTCGGTTCCAACGCGTCCTATGGCTCCTGGCCGACGAGTCAAGCATGCCCGTACGCCATGGTTAAGGCATTTTGACACATCGGCTTCTCTACCATAGTGTTTGCCATAGCTCGAGAGCCTGAATGGCCCTTAACCTCGGCTCCACGGCTCCGGAAGCTGCCATATTTGCACACACGACTTTCTTTGCCCCGCACGGCGGTTCTGCGCGTCCTACGGCTCCTCGCACCAAGTCAAGCACGCCCATGCGCCATGGTTAAGGCGTTTTGACACCTCTGGCCTCTCCACCACAGCATTTATTGCGGCTCGAGGACCCGAATGGCCCTTAACCATGGCTCCACGGCTCTAGAAGCTGCCATATTTGCACACACGACTATGCTACCGCACGGCCGGTTCTGCGTGTCCTACGGCTCTCGGCACTAGGTCAAGCACGGCCGTATGCCATAGTTAAGGTGTTTTGATGCCTCACGGCCTCACCACCACAATGTTTGTCATCACCAGAGAGCCGAACGGCCCTTAACCACAGCTCCATGACTCTAGAACTTCCATATTTGCACACACGGCTTGTCTTTGCTTGCCTGCACGGCGGATCCTGTGCATCCTATGGCTCCGGCACCGGGTCAAGCATGCCGTACGCCATGGTTAAGCCATTTTGATGCCTCTCTCCTCTCCACCATAGAGTTTTCCATCACCCAAGAGCCGAAGGGCCCTTAACCATGGTTCCACGGCTCCAAAGCGCCATATTTGCACACACAACCATCTTTGCCGCATGGTCGGTTCAACGCGTCCTATGGCTCTGGCACGAGAGTCAAGCATGCCGTACGCCATGGTTAAGGCATTTTGACACATCGGCTTCTCTACCATAGTGTTTGCCATAGCTCGAGAGCACGAATGGCCCTTAACCTCGGCTCACGGCTCAGAAGCGCCATATTTGCACACACGGCTTTCTTTGCCGCACGGCGGTTCTGCGCGTCCTACGGCTCCTCGCACCAAGTCAAGCACGCCCATGCGCCATGGTTAAGGCATTTTGACACCTCTGGCCTCTCCACCACAGCATTTATTGTGGCTCGAGGACCGAATGGCCCTTAACCATGGCTCCGGCTCTAGAACTGCCATATTTGCACACACGACTATGCTACCACGGCCCGGTTCTGCGTGTCCTACGGCTCTCGGCACTAGGTCAAGCACGACCGTATGCCATAGTTAAGGTGTTTTGATGCCTACGGCCTCACCACCACAATGTTTGTCATCACCGAGAGCCCGAACGGCCCTTAACCACGGCTCCATGACTCGAGAACTTCCATATTTGCACACACGGCGTCTTGCTGCCCCGCACGGCCCGGATCTGTGCATCCTATGGCTCCGCACCGGGTCAAGCATGCCGTACGCCATGGTTAAGCCATTTTGATGCCTCTCTCCTCTCCACCATAGAGTTTTCCATCACCCAAGAGCCCGAAGGGCCCTTAACCACGGTTCCACGGCTCCAAAGCTGCCATATTTGCACACACAACCATCGCATGGTCGGTTCAACGCGTCCTATGGCTCTGGCACGGAGTCAAGCATGCCGTACGCCATGGTTAAGGCATTTTGACACATCTGGCTTCTCTACCATAGTGTTTGCCATAGCTCGAGAGCACGAATGGCCCTTAACCTCGGCTCCACGGCTCGAGCGCCATATTTGCACACACGACTTTTTTGCCGCACGGCGGTTCTGCGCGTCCTACGGCTCCTCGCACCAAGTCAAGCACGCCCATGCGCCATGGTTAAGGCGTTTTGACACCTCGGCCTCTCCACCACAGCATTTATTGCGGCTCGAGGACCCGAATGGCCCTTAACCATGGCTCCGCGGCTCTAGAAGCGCCATATTTGCACACACGACTATGCTACCGCACGGCCCGGTTCTGCGTGTCCTACGGCTCTCGGCACTAGGTCAAGCACGGCCCGTATGCCATAGTTAAGGTGTTTTGATGCCTCACGGCCTCACCACCACAATGTTTGTCATCACCAGAGAGCCCGAACGGCCCTTAACCATAGCTCCATGACTCAGAACTTCCATATTTGCACACACGGCGTTTGCCGCACGGCACGGCCGGATCCTGTGCATCCTATGGCTCCGGCACCGGGTCAAGCATGCCGTACGCCATGGTTAAGCCATTTTGATGCCTCTCTCCTCTCCACCATAGAGTTTTCCATCACCCAAGAGCCCGAAGGGCCCTTAACCACGGTTCCACGGCTCCAAAACTGCCATATTTGCACACACAACCATCTTTGCCGCATGGTCGGTTCCAACGCGTCCTATGGCTCTGGCACGCGAGTCAAGCATGCCCGTACGCCATGGTTAAGGCATTTTGACACATCTGGCTTCTCTACCATAGTGTTTGCCATAGCTCGAGAGCTGAATGGCCCTTAACCTCGGCTCACGGCTCGAGAAGCGCCATATTTGCACACACGACTTTCTTTGCCGCCGGCGGTTCTGCGCGTCCTACGGCTCCTCGCACCAAGTCAAGCACGCCCATGCGCCATGGTTAAGGCGTTTTGACACCTCGGCCTCTCCACCACAGCATTTATTGCGGCTCGAGGACCGAATGGCCCTTAACCATGGCTCACGGCTCTAGAAGCTGCCATATTTGCACACACGACTATGCTACCGCACGGCCCGGTTCTGCGTGTCCTACGGCTCTCGGCACTAGGTCAAGCACGACCGTATGCCATAGTTAAGGTGTTTTGATGCCTCGGCCTCACCACCACAATGTTTGTCATCACCGAGAGCCGAACGGCCCTTAACCATAGCTCCATGACTCCGAACTTCCATATTTGCACACACCGGTCTTTGCCTGCACACGGCCGGATCATGCATCCTATGGCTCCGGCAGGGTCAAGCATGCCGTACGCCATGGTTAAGCCATTTGATGCCTCTCTCCTCTCCACCATAGAGTTTTCCATCACCCAGAGCCGAAGGGCCCTTAACCACGGTTCACGGCTCCAAAGCGCCATATTTGCACACACAACCATCTTTGCCCCGCATGGTCGGTTCTTAGCGTCCTATGGCTCTGGCACGAAGTCAAGCATGCCCGTACGCCATGGTTAAGGCATTTTGACACATCGGCTTCTCTACCATAGTGTTTGCCATAGCTCGAAGGCTTGAATGGAGCTTGAATGGCCCTTAACCTCGGCACCACGGCTCGAAGCGCCATATTTGCACACACGACTTTCTGCCCCGCACGGCGGTTCTGCGCGTCCTACGGCTCCTCGCACCAAGTCAAGCACGCCCGTACGCCATGGTTAAGGCGTTTTGACACCCACAGCCTCTCCACCACGGCATTTATTGCGGCTCGAGGACCCGAATGGCCCTTAACCATGGCTCCACGGCTCTAGAAGCGCCATATTTGCACACACGACTATGCTACGCACGGTTCAACGTGTCCTACGGCTCTCGGCACTAGGTCAAGCATGACCGTATGCCATAGTTAAGGTGTTTTGATGCCTCTGGCCTCACCACCACAATGTTTGTCATCACCGAGAGCCCGAGACGGCCCTTAACCACAGCTCCATGACTCCGACTTCCATATTTGCACACACGGCGTTGTGTGTTGACGGTCGTTAAGTATCAATTTTATATAGTCAACGCGGCAGAGAAAGGACTAATTTGAGTTCACTGGTTAGATATAAGGGTTACTTGACGAGAATTCCATGAGTTTTGGTGATTGTCTATTTGCGAGGGGTTATCGGAAAGAGAACCAAGGAGGCTCACATGTCATGATTACATAGAGATAAAGGCAGAGGCAAGGGTAAAATTGTATAATCTAGAAGACTCCAGGCGACCCCTTTGAAGGTGGGCCCTTTGGCAGCGGCAGCGGTCGGCCGCCCTAGGGGGGAGTCGGCCGACTCCACCTCGACCAATGGCGTTGAGTCTCGCGGATCCGTGCCTCCTGCGCCTTTGAGGATGAATAATTATCGTCCATTTAGGTCGGTTTGATCGAGGCTATGGTTCATCCTAGGGGCTATATTTAGAATTTTTGGCCTGGGTGAAACCTAATTCATTCAAGAGTTCATTCTCTCATCGGAAATTGAGAAGCGAGAGCCACCATCTCAATTAGAGCTCCATAGTTTAGTAGCATAGCTACATAGGAATAGATCTAGAGGGAATCAAGCCTAGCTTGGAGTCAGGATGTCGAGTTCTTGGTAATTCCCCTCTAAATTCTTGTAATATTCATCATTGTTCGTGATACTATGAGTAGTACTTTATTCTATTCTATTATATCGAGACTTGACTTTGCTCTATTTGATTATGTTCTCAATTATATTGTTCTTAGTTTTACTTTGATTATATGTTTAGCATAGTTGGACTAGAATTATGTTTATGCATAGGATCGTATAGCGCTTGCTCATTAGATCGATGGGTGAGTGGTAAATATTGTGTAGGCGTGGTGCCTAGTTTAGTATTTATCTGCGATTGCACCCTATATTCCGGATCGTGAGGTAGATCGGGAGCCAGTCTGTTGAGTCCTTTGTAGCCCTTCTCCCAGTATAGGTCTAGCGGGAACAAACCTATTACATTGAAGTCATTGCTATGTCTCTTGTCTTCTACGGTAATATCACTATGCATAGATGTAACCTTTTCCGCCATGATTGCTAGATGTTCTTGCACTAATCATTGTATGCTTTGACTTTGTAGTTAGAATAACATAGGATTATACCCTAGATCGTCCTAGTCCATGCTAGTGTTATAAGCTTAGAGTGCTAAGTTGAGATGGCTTATTACTATTATTTTATGTGGCTAAATGCTCTCATTTATCTTATGTCATTTATCATTCATTCCTATATTTTATGTGACACTTACCTGTATGAGATGATCGACTGAGACAAGGTTAAGCTCTCCATTATAGCATGTGCATTGCTCATCACTCATTATCCGATTGCATTCCTTCCCGAGTGGTAAAATTATAAATAACGATACCTAGATTACTCCTGGTTAAAATGCTACGATGATATATTACGTAACGCTTGCGGAACCCTTCTTTATTTCAGTTGACTTAATAGACATCAACAAGCATTTTGGGCGCCGTTGCCGAGGAAGGTTGAAAGCCAATGGATAATGAGCAGCATTGCACTACATAATGAGATTGAGCAACGCTGTCACCATTCTCTACTTATACGGCCTTACCCTTGTCTTTTGTCTATTTTATATCTTATGCGGGGTAATGTATGAAAAAGACAATTCTTCCGATAATTACATTGACAATCCGAAGCTTTATTCGGGAAGGCCGGAAGCAAGTTGAAGAAGACCAATCAATCATCATCATCAACTCAACTTGGAAGTTTTATCGGAAGCGAGAAAGTCGACCTTTCGTTCGAGACTTGACACCAGCGTTTGAAGCCATGGCGAACAAGTCACTCGCGAGTTCTCGGCTCCACATATGGACAACATTCGTCTTTGGACCAGTCTGCGGACATCGAGGGAGCTTTTTGAGCTCAAGCTGCTAATCAACATGGTGCAAGCAAGCCGGTTACGTAAGGGAAGGCCCATGAAGATGCTAGTGCTCATCTCCAACACTTTAAAGATTTTGGCACATTCACTATCAAGGATGTCCCCGGAGATGCTATACTACTTCGCCTCTTCCCATTCTCCTCTTGGGGAGAACGAGCGGTGGTTCTACGCCAATAAGGAGAAGAATACTACGTGGGCACTATGTTCCACCAATTTCTTGGCAAAGTTCTTCCCCATGGGCAAGACAAATGCTCTTCGTGGGAAGATATCAAGCTTCCGCAACACCATGATGAGGCTGTCCCCGAAGCTTGGGAGCGCTTTCAAGATTACATCCTCGAGTGTCCTCATCATGGCATGGAGAATTGGGCCGCATGCGAGACATTCTACCATGGGCCACGGCAGCACATGTGAGACGATGGATCTTGTGGCTTTGGAGGTGCATTCTTATCACTCACTATTCCTCGAAGCCACGGCTCTTGTGGAGAAGATGGCATCCTACCAAGGTTGGAGTGAAGAAAGAACTCGGACCCGCAAGAGAGGTGGGAGGAATGCGGTGAAATTTGAAGGAGGTAGACATCTTTGTCTGCAAAATGGATCTACTAATGAAGAGGCTCGATGAGAGAGCTCCAAAGAAGAAAGAAGTCATGCATAGCACATGATGCTCGCATGACATGTGAAGAGTGTGGAAGAGACTGGGCACACGAGGTGCTAAGCGCCGGAGCGAAGGAGGGCGTGAACTACCTCAATAACAGCAACAATAATAATTACTATCGTCCTCAAGCGGGAATCAAGGTTGGAATCAACGGCGGAGGCCTAACTACTGGGGCAATTATTCGGGCAACTATCAAGGTAACAACTCCTCCTACAATAATTACAACCGGCCTTTAAGAGAGTTAGTGTTGAATCAAGGCAAGATGATGGACAATGTTTGTCCAGAAAGGCTGACATCAAATGACAAGGTCCTAGAGACACTCGGCAACGAGAATGGATGGTTTTTCCAATGCCATCAAGAGTCGGCTAAGTTTCAACAAAATACTTGAGTGTTGAATTTCATGACTTGTTAACCTTGCTCCCTCCCTTGGTCCAAGTAAAAGGCGGGACAACGAAAGAGCTCGAAAGCCGCAAATCTTGTTGATATATTCAATGTAGAAGATGATAGGAGTGATCCATCGAAGGGGTCATGGATTGACTCAACTACGCAATCAAGAAGGGCGATCCGGGGAGACCAGTCATTCCGATCTCCATTGGAAGTACTAACTTCAATGAGGCAATCTGTGATTTCGGTGCAAGCATCAACATCATGCCAAGAGTGATATATGAGAAGCTATTCTGATGCCCCTTAACATACACAACCATGTGCTTACGGCTTGCGAGATCGGTCACTTCGTGTTCCTTTGGGAGTGCTAGAAGACATATGTGTACGAGTAGGCAACTCGTATGTTCCCCGAGACTTCGTGGTAGTGGATACGGGCGGTGATGAAAGGTCCCCTGTCATTTTTGGGACGACCATTCTTGAACAACTGCTGGAGCCATCATGTATGCCAACAACGCCAAGATCATCTTCAACATCAAGGGCAAGAGAGAAACCTTCTTCTTCAAGAGCCGAGTCTTTGGTTCAGCACACCTCATCAACGTGAACGGTGAGAAGAAGAAGAATCCCGGCTAAGAAGAGCAAGAACAAATAAGAAGACCAAGAAAGACGGAGACGGTGAGGATGGTCATGCCGGTCCACGGGGAGCATGACCACTTCGGGTCCCCCGTCGATCAAGACGGATGACCCAGGTGTCCCATGACCATTCAATGCTCCATGGCGAAGCTCTTTCAATAAAGGCATGCCGTGACCTTATGGGATCGGGGCGTCAGCATTATGGCCAAGGTAACCTATGAGTATCTATATGGCACTATGCCTTTGGAGCCCACCCTACACGAGCTGGGATGGCGGATCCCGGACATTCAGCCGTCGAAGGAGAAGTGAAGGATGTCCTCATCCCGGATAGATGACCATTATGTCACCGGCTTCCTAGTCATCGACATGGGAGATGACTATGATCCTCCAATCATCCTAGGAAGACCATTCTGAACACCACCTGAGCTATCATCTATATTGGGACGGGAGAGATTCACTTCCACTTTCCCGAGAAGGAAGATGCCGCTACTTCAGCAATAATTATATAATCTTGAGGAGCCCAAGAAGAACGAGCAAGGTGAAGGCGGCGTACCGTCGCCGAACAAGAAGAACATCACTACGGATGGATGGGGTGACTATGAGGGAGAAGTGTTTGGATATGAAGATCGAGCACCCGGAAGAGAAGAACATTGTAGAAGAAGAGAGGTACTACCAACGAAGAAAACAAGTGGTCCAAAAGCTTCCTCCTCAGGTCATCCTCTCCAACAAAAAGGTGTGGAAGGTAAAGCAAAATCGAGAATCAATTCCTACACAAGAGGCGACATCATCAGGCGCTAGCCAATGCGCCCCTTGAAAAATGACGAACATGACAAGTCATTCGGAGGACTTAAAACCACCGAACGCATGCGCGAGGTAACTTTGATTTATCGGCAATTACTTTCGGCATTGCATTTTACCTTAGCATATTCATTTTCCTACTAGCATCTTAGTTGC